>APFE031529903.1:179042-231010 GCA_000404065.3 Pinus taeda | reverse complement strand
AGGTTGCAGGAACACAGTGCAAAAAGGAGGCCTCTCAACTCAAGGACAAGGGTCCCTATCAAGCTACCAGGCAACCTCACATACACTCCCTCCATGAACACTCATTTTTCCAAGGTTTGGACACAATCTGGTCATGGTTCAGCCTTCTACAGGAAGCTACAGGACTTTCTACAGGAAGTTCTGTATTTCTACAGGAAACATCCTGTAGAGCTTTTGGGTGGGCCAAAACCGATTATGAAAAAGGATTTGAAGCTTGAAGCCATTGAGGAGGCATGCAACCCCTCTTTTCTTCCATCCTCCACCTGTTTCACCTCCTTTCACCACCATTGCTCTCATCTGGTCGAATATACCTGCACATGCATACCAGAACCCTGCTTTTTTCAGATAAAAATTTGTTTTTCTTCAAATCAAAAATAAAGCATTCTAAGGTTCGCACACTTCACCTGTCAAGGCGACCTCAAGACCCTTTACCTGTGAACGTGACTCCATTTATTTCAGCATGCACCCCAGAAGGAGAAACGGCTGCAGGATGTCCTACAGGAATCCTGTAGCAGCTGATCCAGCTGGAGCACATACCATGAAGACACCAGCAGCTCGCAAAACCGGTGCATGCAGCATTCACCACCAAGGAAACGGGTCTCAAAGTCTCGTATCCAGCAGCAGCCAATGAAGAGGAGCTCCAGCACCTGTGCACAACACAGCAGCATGCAGATCCAGCATCCCTCGTCCCGAAACCTGAAAAAAACCATGTCCACGGCTGCACAGGTAAGTGCCTAACCTTATTTCGTCAAATTACATAAGCTATACTCTGAATATGCATGACTCTGAGAATGGATGGATTGAACAAGGTTGGTTGCCATTCAACTGGCCACCACAGCTAGTCAGGCAGCCTCGTAGGATCCAAATGGGCTTGGTTATGTCGAAAAGTCGGATAATTGACACGTGGGAAGTGTCCAGTCGGGGAGAAGCAATGGTATGACAGGAATGGAGGCGGTGAATGCAGAGGGAAGAATTCGGTGGCCAGGGGCACGCTGTGGAATGATAGCCATGACGTCAGCCAACGGATCAACAGGGACAGCTCACCCCCGCGCCATGAATTCCGCATCATTTCAAAATCGGCTGGTTGAATACTTATGATGCACTGCAGCCATTTATGCTCACAAACATTTTGCAGCCGAGTACGCGTCCTCCTCCTCTGCAACTTTTAGCCCGAGTTCTCGGTCTGCTCAAATGTCCTGCTACCGCTCAGACTAGTCCTGCACCACCGTAACCTCCTCCATAAGCCGGAAACGATTTCTACAGGAAGCGGCGCTACAGGAAACTCAGCATAGAAAGCAGCGCGGACTGTTCACGTCGAGGGTGGAAATTTTCAGTGAGGTAGGCAGAACTTAACTTTCCCATGCAAATAATTCCAAAAGTGGTGAATTCGACATATTGAGGCGGGTAGGGAAATGTGAATGCAAGTTTGTCTGTGAATTTTTTTTTCACTAGACGAAATTGTCTTTGTGGTCTGCATGCGAGATTTCCTCCACGATTGAATTAAAATCCATCCTATAGAAATTGAGACACTGTCAAGGCACTGGTAAAAATTGTAAATTTTATATGACTGTGTGTATAATGGAGATGTAGCTCTGCGCTCCATGTAAAAAAAAAATCCCGAAGTCCTCCTTCTATATACGAGCAGGCAAGTTCAGCACAGGGTAATTGACACAAAGATATCTCTTTTTTTTATGCTCTGAGAAGGAAATACACCCAGAACTCCTTGTCTGCTTGAAATCGTGAACAAACACAGAGTTTTTACCATGTCAGGAGGTTCAATATAAAAGAACCTTCAGACTCCAAGAAATTACGGGAAACCCCTGAGGTGGTGGACTTGTTTTCCTGTGCACACTTGATGTCCTTCTGTGACAAGCTTCAAGGTCACGATGATGAAATTGCAAAGGAATTCCTCAGGTCCCTGAAGACGAAGTCAAAGACAATAGCCATTGTCAACTTCAAAGGATTGACCCTCAGACTCACCCCACAGCTCATCAGCAGAGTAACTGATCTACCAATGGGGGTACCCTGGGATAAGGAGGAGAGGAAGTTGGGTCAGAAAGCTAAAAAGGAGTTCTTCTTGCCAAAGGAGCAATTCTCAGAAGACAAGAATGGAGTTCGAAGAACTAGCCTACAACCATTCTGGAGTGAATTCAGCCTCCAAATTATGAAGTATATTACGTGTGAGGGGCAATTTAGCATCGTGTATGGCTATCATTTCTGGTTGCTCACAGAACTGAAGCACCACATGGACCTACCCTCAGAGAAAAAATTGAGCATTCCTTACTTCCTCCTACAGTCCATGACTAAGTGTGTCACCAAATTGAGAGAGGGGACACCAGACCAGCTAGCCCATCATGGGCTTATTAAGCTCCTCGTGGAAGATGCACTCCACACTTTCACTGTCCCTCTCTCCTGGGAAATTTTTCATAATATGTCGAAGGATGATGACATCCGAGTCTTGGCCGAGGAGCTCACTTCCTCCAGCAGCGAAGAGAAGGATCATACTCAGGCAGAGAAGAAGGTTAAGGAATAAGAAACCCCGAGAAAAACACCGAAGAAAGAACAGAAAGGAACACAAGAAAAGGGGCAAGCTGCCAAAACAAGGGATGATAAAATTGCACCAACACCCAGGGAGAAAAGACTACAGAGCAGGGCAGAATGGACTGAGAAAGTCCAAGTCAGTAAGGGCACCCCTAAGGCAACCTCAGCCAAGTTAAAGGAAAAATTCCCCTCAGCCAAGCAGGCTAAAACAGTGCCCTCGGCTTCTACAGGAAAACAGCAGACTATTTCTACAGGAAGTTTAAAAACGACTTCTACAGGAAGCCAGAAAGAAACCGCTATAGGACTTTCTACAGGAAGTCTGAAAGAAGGATAGCAGAAGGAGAAGTCGGCCGAAATTCTAGCTAGGGAGGTAGCAGCTGTGTTGGCCACCCTAAGTACCTCTCCCAAGCCAAAAGAGAAACGAAAGAGGGAGACTCCTCTGTATTTTAAAGCGAGAAGGAGTGTCAGGATTAAGACTGGCAGACCCCAGCCTCCATCAAAAGAGCCAATCACAATTGTGGATACCCCTACCACACCAAAGGATAGGTCCCCCTCCAAGGCATCCATTACTTATGAGCGGGGGAGCCCGAAAACATCCTCATGGAGGGAAAGAATGGAGAAATTGAGCTCATAAGCCTCTCTACAGGATGTTGAGTCTATTCTACAGGAAACATTGGCTAGGCTGAAAGAAACTGAGCAGATGGAGGAAACAGTAGCCAAGTCACCACAGGAGGAGGAGAATACTGATGTCATCATGGAACCAAACCCCCAGCCTAGCCTGGGCTCTTATTATAACTTTTTGGAGGTCAAAAAAATTATTCCTCAAAAGTTCACAGTGCCACTGTTTCTAGCACTAGAGGAAGAAAGAGTATGAACCCACACTGGGATGAGGATCACTAAATCCAAGGGGGTAGCAGATATAGGGCCTCTAGAGGAAAGGCTCAAGGAAACACAAAGGGAGTTGGCAAGAGTAAGGCATGTGGAAAGCTCCCAACAAGCCAAGTTAAGAGAAGAGAATGAGATGCTTAGACAGCAGCTCGAGCTGCAGGGACAGAGAAAAGGGGAGGACACAGCAGCCAAGGACCCATCAGCAGAACCTCAAGAAAAAGAAGGGATGCAAGCTGATCTTGAGGAACTTAACCGCAACTACAGGAAAGGGAATTGTAGGCAGGTATAGAGATATAATCCCTAAAACAGCAAATGCAAGAAAAGGAGGCACAATTGGCCTGCATGGCCAGTTGGGCAATGGAAGCTCTGCAATGTAGGCAGCCGGCCAAATCCTATGGCCTGTACCTAAGGGATCAGTGGCTGCAGTTCCAAATCAACACATTGGCACAGAGGGGTATCTCCCACATCAAAAACCCCCAGAAATTCATGGATTTATGTAACACCAGTTCATCGAAAGATAAGGCTAAGATCTCAGAGTTTTACCTCCATAATTTGGCCCTTCCAAACATCACCTCATGGGACCCCAACACAGTAGTAGGGGACATGCAGCTGATGGCAATGACCTCATGGTTAAACCACGAATAAAAGAGAGCGGCTGAGGTCAGGAATGTCATGGACCCGGAGCTACATGAACCACTACTGATTAGAGCAGAGCTAGGGGACCCCACTGCATTGATATCCGCTCACCAGCACCTAGCAACCAACTCTCAGGATTTATTAGAGTACATGGATCACCAGGCCCAGGCCATAGCACACTTCGAGGATATGGAGCGATTATTAGGGGACAATTTTGTTCATGCTTGCACCCGTAGGTGGAACACGTTGTCCCACAGCCTCAAAATCCGACAATATCACACTCCAACTCGAATGAGGGAGGCCTTGGCACGAGTGCCTCTCTACAAGAATTCTATGCAAAACCTCCAGGCCAATTGGATAGGCCTCAAGCTAAGTCCACCCTTGCTTTTGGGATTGTTAGAAGGAGGCACAGAAGAGGAAGAGCATAAGCAGTGGGAAGAGGTGGAAAGGACGGCTGGATTCCATGACAGTGTGGAGGACACTACTTTAGAAACTTGGGATGTGAGGGTGGCGATTAAAGCAATGAAAGACGAGGAGCTGGACTAGTTGCTCAGAGGATGAACAACCCTTTTAGCAGGGGGGTGATGATGAGCCCCAAAATTGGTAACTTGTTGGGCTCATTTTGCCTAATTATCCTTATTCAGTCCTTGTTCAATCCTTCATTTTCCATAGCTTATGCATTATTTTTAGTATGTTTATTTCATTTGTACGAATAAGGGTAGTCACTCTTCCTAGGTGGCTAACACGTGCTTATTTCATGTTTTTTGACACATGTTGGAGCAAAACCGAGCAATCATGGGCTAAAAGACAACCAAGCCTGAGATGAGGATTCGTAGCGGGGTTGTCTATTGCATTAAATAACCCTTCCTCAGGATCTTCACCCCCAACTCCGAGCTCCAAAGACCACCAAAACCGAATCTAGAAGGCAGCCAAGCAAATTTTAGAAGGGACTATCTAACTCACAGTTTGGACAACCGAGTTCCACAGATTGAGGAGGCCAGCTAGGGCCCTCGTGATGTATAAATGTTGAGGCCTCAGCCTTCATAAGGGACTTTTGAAACCATTGCATATTTTGCACCACAGTGCTGCTAGCTTTACTTTGTTCTCTTGTAGCATTTTTGGCATCACTCTTATGACTATTTTTTGATAATGAGAAGCAGTTCGATTTTATATCAACTCTGAGTTTTCCATAGGAGCCATAGCTCTCAGGGTTGGGCCCAACCTGAGAGCATAGGGCTTCCTTTCTGTACTGTTACTCTTCCTTTATGCATCATTGTTTCCCTTTATTCATTTGAACGTATTTCTGTTAGGCAGATTTAGTTATGTTGCTTGGATAGATCATTGTTTATGAATAGAATTTCTTTAGGTGTTTTGGTAAGATAATAACAGAAAAATCTCCAAAGAAAAGGGACAACCACACTCTCGGTTTCACCTCATCCTTATTGGATCGGGGGCTGGAATTGAAGAAACAATGCTGCCCCAACAAAAACACTAGTTTGCTTGACCATGAAATCCTTAGTGTACTGTTTTCCTTTGTAGAAATTAGTTATGGGTTTAGAGCTCTGAAATGTTTCTTTGCACAATTGATGTACATGGTTTTCTTTCCAATAAAGCTATTGTTCATTCATGCTTTTGATAGGTAGACTAGATTAGCTAGGACTTTGATCGTTTGCAAGACTTCGTTGATTTGGTTGAACGTACACCGTGCAGAGCATCTCCACCACTCTTTCATCCACCTAAAACACCATCTGAGCCACCTGTTCCATCTCCTAGCTGGGTTCCTCATCTCCCATTTGTCTGTTTTTTTCCACGTAACCCTACCTTCTTGCTCAATCATTGCCTTAGCCTTCTTCAAGCCAAGTCAGCCTCCTACACCTTCTCACCACTCCACCCACTAGTTTTTGGGTTACTCCAGGCCCCTATCCTACCTTATTATCCATCCATGCACCTTCCCTCACTCACCCATTCTCTAAAATCCAATTTTTAAACATCCTGTAGAAATTTTTGAACATCTTGTAGAACCCCTGCAGACTTCCTGTAGAAGCTCACAAATGAGGTTTCTTGATAGCCAAACTTTGTGAAACTCTCTGGAAGGGTGTTGGGGACTCCTTAAATCCTCTCTGAACCTTCCCAACCTTTTCCAAGCATTCCTCCTCCTTGATCCACCCCTGCACAGTCAAGAACAGTGAAAGCATATGCATGATAAAACCTGACAACTTGATCAAAAATACAAAAAGATGTTTTCTTCAGATAGAGGTAGTCTAGACATATGTATTTTACCTTCATAGAAGTAATTGCATCTCTTTCATTAGTTTTCATTCTCTTCTTTTCATCAGTAGGACTAGCTGGTAGAATTAGGGTTTGTTAGGGTTTGCGCTTTCCTTCAGTTTTTCAATCTCTTTTCGCAAATAGATTAGCTTCCTTCAAGTTAGCTTTCATCCATCAATTAAAAAGATTCTTCTAAGAGCTCATAGAAGTTGGCTTAAGCCCCTAGTGGACTTGTGCTAGCTGAACACATGACAGCTGTGGCAAGAGCTAGTACTTGTGCATACAGCACCGTCGCTTCCAAGTTTGTTACGAACGACCGGGTTGATAAAAGTAAAGAAGGGAGTCCCACGAGTTGCAGCATTATTGCTGCAATACTGGAGCCCACCAGTTGTCATCAGGATTTAAAGCCCAAGATGGAGGCCCTAAGATCCTGATGGTCTCCTGCCATAAATTTTTCAGTCAATATGTTTTTTATTCGTAAAGTCAGTCAGTTTGTCAGCCTGTTTCCAGTTTGAGTTTGGTCTTTGCATTTTGACTCCATGCCCAATGAATAAGGCTACTTGGTCTATGGTGTTCTTGAAACCTCCAAGGATCTGCCATCCCAAAATGGATCCAATGTTACTGTCAGTCAGTTCTGCCTCTCACCGATGATCAAATATGCTTTTACCAAGTTTTGTTAGGGGTCTCAAGTCAAATTTTATCGTTTCATTAGGTTTCAAAATAAAATTTGGTCACTGGATGTTGTGTCTAGGTCGTTTTTTCTCCCTTCACTTACTCATGGTATTCATCACTCATCATGGTCATTGTCTTCTTCGAGGTATCATATTTTCATTCAAGTATCTTGGGTCATGAAATGGTTATATTCCTCATTTTAGATCATGGTCTAGGGTTGCACTCCATGTGTCATCATGATACCATATGTCAAAACAAAAAACATGTCCATCATGTGAGTCAGTGGGTAAAGGGAGTTAGTAGTTATGGAAAGAAAAATTAAGGTAAAGGTAATGTTTTATTTCAAATAAGACAATGTTGTAGTACACTACCTTGTCTCATCATTTCTCAAAGGGACATATGATGTCATGCCACTACCAAAGAAAAGATCAACTTTCAAGCTGAAAAGGACCATCCAAAGCATGAAAAGGGTTTTATTCAGAATTCACAGGTTTAAGAATCTCCTTGGAAAGTAATTAAACATCTGGCACCTCTTATGCATCCTTCATTTTGAAGAACTCAATGAAAATCCCTCTCCTAGAGTTTCATTGTGCTTCTGGTCTCCAAATGCTTTTCCTTCGTTCTAGTGAAAAAAACCCTATTTTTTATCTTGCATAACCCCCACACATACCTTATATACCCCTCCCAACCATTTCCCATAGCCATTCCCTTCATTTCCCCACATTTTCCCTAAACCCTAGCTCAATGTTGTGTTTTTGCAAATTTATAGGCTAGGACTGTGTTTTGGCCTTTTTCACACATTTCCCTCACTCTTTTCAAGAAATTCCACCTCCCTACACTCCCTAACATCTATCCATACTCTAAAATCTTCCCAGGAATTTAGACACCCTTAAACCCCTTCATCTCCCTCCATTTGCAAAACAGTCCCTTTTCTCTTTGAGGCCATTTGTTGCACATAGGGACAATTTTGCTTCAAAATATGTTTCTAACTAAATGGAGAATAATTTGACAAAGGTGAAAGAGGATTTTGTCAATAATAGGCCAAGGAACAAAAACATCCTTCATTTTATTCACAGGCATTATGATTTGGGAGATATACCCAAAATACACTTGCGATGGCAGAGTTGCTCTGTTTTTTAGTGACTAATGACAAACTTGGATTCTGAAAACATGGGAAATTATTTTTGAAAATGGGAGGAGGATTTTGTTCCTAATATTCCAAGCTACAAAAAATTCTCTCACATCTCAGACAAGTAGCAGGCATTGGGAGATAATCTTTCCTCATTTTATCCTATTTGTTTGATTTGATTGTGCAATGTTCTATTTTAGTGAACTTTTTGCAGAGCGGATTGTGGCCAATAAGGTATTTATATTCATAAACAGGAGGAGGTTATTGTTCAAAACATGCCAAAGAACAAAAATTTCTCTATTATTTTCAAAATTATTTATGGTTAGAGAGATATCGCTACACCTTTCAGCCTTATTTTCGCGAAAATTTGGCAATTTTTGGCACAGTCACCCTGCCAAAAGCATAGCGTGGGCCACACTATGCTTTTTTTGGAGGGATATAAATGACATAAAATATACATGGTTGGATAGCTCTTGACTGATACATCATATTTGGACACTTTTCATCCCAAATCATCAACTTTTGTAGGGTAAAAATGGCCAAAAACCACCTCAAAAACACCTTTTGCCCTGTGTTTGGAGGCCACGCTACTCTTTTTGACCAGTCTTGGTAAAATTGATTTTTGAAGAGCTATACTTGGTGCTTTTTATTGTTGGTGGACTCCATTGTGTAGTCGACAGAAAGAGAATTCCAATGAGCTATCATGACCTCAATTTGGAGTTCAGGAAGGCCTCCAAAAGCGGCCTGCAAGTTCATGTTGCACTTTTTGTAGCCCACACTGCGCTTTTCACATAATTTGTTGTGCTTTTTCGAGGAGGCTAGTTTCTTCAGCAGTTCGACCTAATTTGACATTTTCACTTATGTAAATGATGTAATTGAGTAATCCCAGTGTAAATATGATGTAATAGTGTGTGATTAGTCTTTGTAAGTGGTTTTGATGTAAATTTGGACTCATTTATGAGAGTGCTTGGAGTCAAAGTTAATTGAAGAATTTGTTTTTAACTTCCCTAGACAATAGGATATGGTTAGAACACCTCATGCAATAACTCCTAGAGTCATGGATTCGACCCCTGAGAGTGGGGAGATGTTGTTTTGGATATTTATGTATCATTTTATCAGTCTTAGCATGGGTTGGACTTGAGAGGAGAGGACTATTGTAGCTTGTACTTGGACATTTTCTGGAAATCAAAGGATACACTTTGCAACTATTATCTAGGAATTCATGTACAGTAAGTTTGTGATGTTGTTTTTTTCTCTTTTATCACTTTGTATGAAAGATATTCAACTTCTCTTTCCATTTATTAGTTCTTCAATTGTTTTCCTTACAGTTTACAAACATAATTCTTTTCATAAAGCTTTGTTTTGATGGAAAAATCGTTATGTGTTACTTTCTTTCTTTCTTTCTTAATGAATTCATGTTTCATGCTCATTAATACCTCTAGCTTCTTCTAAACACCATACTATACCAACAAACCCTAAGATCCATCACAAAAGTATTGCTACCTTGCTCCTTCATATATTTTTTGTTGTAACCCTTTGATCCTCTTACCTAACTACCTAGTTTTTCTCCCTTATCTAGCAACAAAACCCTAAATTTTCTAAAACCCACCTGAGCCTAGCTATCTAGCCTAAAATCCTTTACATTCCAGTCATCTCTTGATTGTGATTTCATAGAGAGAGACCTCACTGGTTTGGTAGGGCTAGCTACCAAACTAAAATCATGGTCTTTGGTTACCTCCGTCGATCTCCTCGCAACCTAGGACATTGTGGAGGATAACAATAGGAATGGGAAATTTATCTTTAATAGTGAGGTTATTTTGCTCTCTATAATCCATACACATAAGCCATGATCCATCCTTCTCGTGCACCAATACTACTGGAGAAGGAACTTTGGCTAGGTTTAATTATACCATCCTCTAGAATTTCTACAACCATACGTTTAATTTCACTCTTATAGGCATAGGGATATCTGTAAGGTTTTATTTTTGGAGGAACATTTCTAGGAATCAAGTGAATAATATGGTCATGATCACGAATAGGTGGGAGACATTTGGTAGTATCAAATACCTTAGAATGATTATCAAGTACTCTTTGGAGATATAGAGAAATGGATGACTTATATATTTGAACATCTAGTGAGCATAATTATGCAATTACCCCTCGTTGTTCATTCTTAAAAATCTTTTTCATGCCATTAGAGCTAATTAGCTTACCAGGTTTCCCTGCAATACCCCTTAATTCAATTTTATTTTCTTCCCATAAAATTTCAATAAAAGTTCTTGAAAATTAAAAGCTGTCAACCCAAATATTATAACCATTGGTCTCCTTATACACCATCAGCACCACCAATCATAATCACAAGCATAGGACTATTGAATACATATTCCCCCATGGTTAGATTGATATTATGGCACTTCCTTTGGAAAATTATATTTCCTCCATTTGCAACCATTACTTTATACTATAGTGGTAGATATATAAAGCAGTGCAAATCCTTGGCTATCTTAAAATGAATAAAATTATGGGTACTACCTGTATCAATCAACACTATTACTATATTCTTCTTGATATATCCTTCTATCTTGAGAGTTTGAGGAGTGGTAATTCCTGCCAATGCATTACAATATATCGTCAGATTCATTTCTTCTTTTTCGACCCCTCAGGTGGTTCCTGGTGTATATATTCCCGTTTTGCTGTTTATTTTTCTTTTACTTTCTCCTCTTCACAATCTACATAAAATAATTTCTTCTCAAAACACTTATGACCTTTAGTGCATTTTCTATCACAAGTTTAACAAAGCCTTTTTTCTCTTTTTTCCTCGAGTTGTTGTGGTGCCACCCTTGTAGGATGTGGGAAGATAGGAGCAATAACACTTCCATCTTTATAGTTGTGACTGTTAGACTTCCTTGTTGCCATAAATTTTCTTTCAACTTTTATTGCTACCCAAAATGTATTCTCCAATGACTGAGGTTCTTAAAGGTGAACATCGTGTTGGATGTTATCCTTTAAATTCCCTATGAAGACATCAGTCATATGCTCCTATGGAATACCATTTAACTTGATATTTAATCTTTGAAATTCCTCAATTTTCTCCCCAATTGAACACATTTTGTGTTATAGTTATCATTTGGCTAAAGAAGATATTTCTCTTTGTATCCTCATAATGTGCTATTAGTTCCTCCATAAAAATTGTCCAAGTGACTAGTGCTTTACGAGAATAAAGTCATCAATACCATACAAATTTATTGGGTTATAAATATAACTATGTAATGTGTAACTTTTATTTGTGTTGCACATCATGTAGATCAAGGATATGCCCCATTCGTAGTATCCATGTTATCAAATCCTTTCCATCAAACGTTCTCATATCGCTCTTTGGAATGTGATGGGTCTTAAATCCAAATTGGTTTCTATAAAATCATAATTCATATTCCATTTTTCCTCATCGCAATTTTCATGGAGTGCTTTGTCACCACTAAGAATCCTTTCTTGTGGCAACTTTGTCAACCCTTCCAACTTGACATTCGTAATTTCCATTTCTAATTTAAAAACTTCCATGTATGCTTTTAAACCATTCTTCAACCTTCTATGTTTTCTTTTAAACCATCCAATTAATTTTTTGTTTCTCTTTGTGAGGGTGAAACTTGTTGCACTTGGTCCTGTAATTTTGATATATCATGTTGCATTTATTCCTCTTCTTCATGCGTCATAACATATATTTCTATTGTCTTACTAGGTGTATCCATTTTTTTGTTGTGAGCCATATTGGAACCAAATAATGATACATATGCTTCAATATGTGTATAAATTTGATAGAAATTGCAACTGCTCAAGATTTCGAACATAAAACAAGAGACACAATTCTACTCTACTAATATGCGGAATGGAAATCACAATTTAGAACAACACGCATAGACATGCAACAAGAAAAAACACAAGTACACAGTGATTTCTAGGGGAACCCAACTGGGAAAAACCCTCAAGCCTCTTTGCATTAATCAATTGAATACATGAACCACTACAATTGCATGCTCCAGCTCTGAGCACCAGCTACAAAGGTAAAACTATTCTCCCTACTAAATGAGATCCTTTAGCCAACACTTATCCAATTATCTTCTCCTCTAGCCTCCTATTTCCTTGTGAAAATATAAGCTAATTCGAGCTCATAAACAATAGGGAGGTCCCTATTTCCTTTCACAATTCCCAAGGATTGATCAAATTCATACATGCAAAATTTTGTAGACTCCACTAGTACACAAATAATTTCACATTAGCCTTAATTCCTCTAATTTAGCTGAGGAATTTGAATTCCATGCATGCATGAGCTATTTTAGGAATATTGATCAATTAAGTGACATATATCTAAGTTAGACTGTTGTCCCACTGCTCAACTGACTCTATCAATTGTTAGAGGTCAGTAACTGAATACAACTGAAAATAACTGAACTAGATTGCTAAAATTTAACAATCACACAGGCATGACTGAACTCCAAGCCCATTAATGCGAATTTATTGAGCTAATTGAGTGATAAGAGCCATGCCAGACTAGTTAACTACCTTTGAGTTGTCCTTCTGATGTGGAAATTCGATTTACTAAATTTGACTAAGGCTAAAGTCAAATTGAACATTTCTTGCTACATTTTCTAACACTCCCTCTTATCAAGAAACATATTTTTCACCACCCCTGTCTAGCACCCATGGAATGTACTATATCACTACCTCTCACTATTTTTGATGCTAATGAAAAAAATGCAACTAAGAAAGCATCTAAAAAAACATTGAATCAATTATGTTTCTGCAACTATCCATTGGGAAAAAAGCATTGATGTTGATTATGCATTACGCCTTGCGCACTGTTATCAAAACTTCTTTGTGCTCCTCTCCTTCTGACTGCACCAAATGACACTAATCCTTCTACTTTAAATAATGTGGTCCCCTATAGCAAGGTAATGATCCATGACAAAATTATACCACAACTGTTGTTGCTCTCTTATGGATACTGCCAATTATTTGCAACTTTGGGACTAAGGTTCTACATCACCCCACCTCACTCGTGGAGGTATAGATGCATATTCTACCTCTTCCCACTTGGCTCAAAATATCCTTCTACTAGAGGTCTCTAACTGGTCCTCATCATCATCATCCTATTGATCAACCCAACTGCTAACTTATTGAGGCTCTATCTTGAGAGGTTTATCCTACTCTCACTCAACCACCACATCTTTAATCTTTGCTTGATCCTCAAGGTTGCACATGCATCTTCTTCTAATGTGTAGAGGCTCTTGATCTTGACACCTATTTACTTGATCTGACCTGAAGAAAATGGCTTGAGGTAGGCCTTTCCATTGCTAAAGACTACCTCATATCCTTTGTCTTCAATCCTCAATTTGTTCATCAAACCAAGTTCCAGGCATCATTTATATTTTCGAATATCTCAGTGAGGGTATTCGACATAGCAAAGGGAGTCTCTTTTCCATGTAATTTCGAGACTATGTGGTCTCTCACACCCTCCAGGATGATCCTCTCGCCTCTAGCAATGTCCTTCTTCCATTTGTCTAATTGATGTGCATCATACTGTCAAGGTTTCACAATGTGAGTTTTAACATATTCTAACATACCATTATTATCAAGCACTTCTTCCATTCTGTGTTTCATGACTATGAAATTTGAGCTACCCTACAAGTCATACTCCAATCTCAGTCCATTAAAGGGAATTCTCTTGAATATGAATAAAATCTGCTACACCAAAGCTATGAATTCAAAATTCCTAAGGGAAAATTTCGAAATACTTGTTCTAATGTGATTTCAGGACTTTGATACCATGTAGAAATTTGATAGAAATTGTAGCTACTCAAGATTTCGAACTAAAAATAAGAGACACAATTATACTCTACTAATATGTGGAATGGAATTTATGAAGTCCTAATTTTGGAAATTAACATATCTTGATAATATTTATGCTCAAAATCCATATATTGAAATTTTCAAACAAAATTGATCAATTCATTAGTGATTAATTACATGGAACGCTTGTTTGAAGGTGTTTTTAACCCATTGTGGCTCTCACTCCCATTTCCAAATTTCCCTTTTCATCCTAGCTTATCTGGGGTCTACCTATACGTTCCCAAGATCTAGAAGACTTCAAATGGAAATCTTCTAGCCCACGTGCCCAAAACTCCAAGAAAAATCAAGGCTCAAGGCTCAATCTTCCTCTCTTACTGAGACTCTATCTGTAATTCCTCCTTCGTCGGTGAGACCTGAAAATAAAAACTCCTCCCCTTTTGTGTTGTATTTCCTCTCCCTATATCCCCAAAACCACCATCTCCCCCCTCCTTCCACCATCTCAGTTTCCTCTATCCATTTGTTTTCCCTACACCTGTATTGTTAAGTGGGACCATAATGATCTTTGTAGGCAGTCACACCTTTCATTTAAATAACACTATTCGGTTAAATTAAATTGAATTGATTCATTTCACCTTTAAGAGATATGTTTTCATTGACTAGTTTAGACCATACATTTTATTTAAAAACTTATTCAACGTTTATGTCATATGCCATTTTATTATATTATTTAATCCCTTTTGCTGATATAGTTTGATTTATTATATTTCTCTTAGTAAAATAAAATGTATAATTTTTTAGTTAATGTAAAAATGTTATATATTTTAATTTCACTTTTATCTTATACAATCCTTTGTGTGTGTGTATATATATATATATACACACACACACACTAGTATTTTAATTAGTTTCATATTATAAGGGTGGTATAACAAGTACCCACTCTACATATTCATTATGTTCTAGTGAGGTAGGTATTTACTTAGTACTTCAATAAATATTTCATTACTCTATACTTAGACATTTTCCAATATCAACTAGTGTGTATACTAGTGCAATACATGCGATGCATGTATATGTAGCTATCATATGCATACCTCGTATGCATGTTAATATTCCTATATTCCATGTAATTTGATGTGTCATTATAGAAACCACAATTTAGAACAACATTCATAGGCATACAACAATAAAAACGACAAGTACACACTGATTTCTAGGGGAACTCAACTAGGAAAAACCACTCAAGCCTGTTTGCATTAATCAGTTGAATAGAGAAACTATTACAATTGCATGGTCCAACTTTGAGCACCACCTGCAAAGGTAAAATTGTTCTCCCTACTGAATGAGAACCTCTAGCCAACACTTAGCCAATTATTTTCTCCTCGAGTCTCATACTTCCTTACACAAATCTGAGCTGATTCAAGCTCCTAAACAATAGGGAGGTCCCTATTTCCTTGTGCAATTGCTAAGGATTGATCAACTTCCTGCATGAAAATTTTTGTACACTTCACTATTATAGATATAATTTTACATTAGTCATAATTCCTCCACTCCAACTAAGGAATTCAAATTACGTGCATGCATGAACTATTTTGGGTTGATCGATCAATTAACTGACCGATCTCTAAGTTAGAGTGTTGTCCCACTACTCAACTAACCTTCAACTGACACTAGCAGTAGTTATAGGTCAATTAAATGAATACAACTGAAAATCATTGAACTAGATTGCTAAATTTTAATCACACATACGTGACTGAACTCGAAGCCGATTAACTCGAAGTTACTAAGTTAACTCAGTGACAAGAGTCATGTCACACTAGTTAATTGCCTCCAAATGGTCTTGTTGATGTGGAAACTAGATTTACTCAATTTGACTAAGGCTAAAGTCAAATTGAGCCTTTCTTGCTACATTTTCTAACATTATGCCCTTTGAGTCACATCAAGCTGGTTTTTCAAACAAAATTTATGCAAATTTTTAAAAATACACACATTTTTTCTTTCTTTTCAAAGCTTGATATTCAAACTATTGTATCATTGTCATTTCAACCTCCCAAGGTCTAAAACTGCATTGTGTGCGAGCCCTCTATGTCTTCTTCTAACCCCACCACTTAGACTAAGATTGAATTCTTCAAGGTAAAGTTATGTTAATTCTCCCATCATGACCTAATCATGGACAGATTTAGTTGATCGAACTTATATGCGATGCCACGTGTCATTGTTTTAACCTTCAACCCTGAAATAATACCCAAGAAACTATATTCCATGCAAATTTCAGTCACTTTTGATGAAATTCAATTATGATGCTCAAAGAGAAAGTTATGATTATTTTTCGTGGAACATTTGTTTGAGATTGAATTCTGGAGCATGTAGAAACCCTAACTTCTTCATACCATATCTCTAAAAATATAGCATAACAAGTTTTGAAATTTCATCCATATGTTCATTAAGAATTCGCCTCCACATGATAGAAATTTCAGCTTCTAAAGCCTCACAAAAAGGAAATTATAGAAAAAATTCCAAGATGACATGTTTGAAGCAGTGAAACTCTAGGATCTAGAGCTCTTATACCAAATGTTACGTAACGATATCACAAAATAGAAGAAAATATAGATCAACAACTTTAGGATAAACCTCTTCGATGAGGCAGCCTCCTTTTACATCACATAAATGAACAATTCTTGGATGATTCAAATGACCAGACCTCCTTGCTATATATAGGAGTCTAAAGGGTCAAAATATAATTAGGGCTTACGTAACAATAATAATGTAAGGGTTACACAATAACAATAGTGAGTTTATACAGAGTACAACAATAACAATACGGGGCTGCACTAGTATTATAAGGACCTGACACTACGGAATATAAATTATAAGCATGGTGGAATAATACATTTTTACTTCTCCAATAAGTATCATGTTTTATTTTTAAATTCATGCATTATTATGCATATGAATATTTTATTCATATTCAAATCAAGAAGTTTCAATATATTTAGAGAATCATTATAAAAGAAGAGATATATGTGCTGAAAAGGACAGAAGGATAAGTGCCCAAACTATGAGGGACATCTTGACCCATAATAAGTCATAAGCTATATGTTAGCTATGAGTTTGCTAGTTGTTGGTACTAATCTAGGGATTATAGTGATAATTGTAAGCTTTCAACTTGAGCCTTGTCCAAATAATTCCAATAAATTACCAATTCCCTTAAATTAAAAAAAATAAAAATAAAAATAAATAACAATCATTCCCTTAATCACCCAAAATTATATATATAACTAAATAATTATATTAATTATAAATAATTCAAATACTTTATTGCATTATATTATTCTAGTTTATATTCTCTAATTCTACGATCTAAATTATTGAGGCATATTTACGCCGTAAGGCGTTTCCCTCTGAAATGAATTACCCCAGACATCGTCGTGTCTTATTGCTCACCGTGGATTTGTGATGTTAGACGATTGAACAAAGCTTGATCGTGGATCAAAAACGGTTCATGAAACTGAAACGGTTCGTGAATTTTCGTGCTCGCTCATGGAAATGGCGGTCATTAGATGCTTATTAGTCGTCCATATTTTAATTTCCCCGAGTTGCAGTTTGAAAAGACTTTGAGAATAAGAGAAATCAGATGTTCAGAAAACTATGGACACGGCAGCCATTGCTGCTGCAGTTTCTCCAGCGACATAGGACTTTGGATTTTGCCTGTCGATGCAATAGTACGAGATGTGTCCCACATAGGACCCTGGATTTTTCCTATCGATGCAACAGTACGATATGTGTCCCACGAGATGAGCGTTTTGGGCATCTGAAAATGTCTGATTTCTTAGCGCATACCCTCAAGGAAATTGTTCAATTCCTGGTACCAGAGCTCAAAACGTTGTTTGATTCAACTATGAATGACTTCAACTCCTTTAAAGACATTAAGAAGCTCTTTTCCGATGGGAAAAAGTTGCCCAACAACTCAATTCTGGAAGCTGCCAAAAATTTAGTTCCCTTTGAGCTTGTCAAAGAGTTTCTTGCAACAGACGGCGAAATTTTTTTCAAGTATCCCCTTCCTCAAGTTATAGCCCGTGAGTATTTCTCTTCCAAACACGTCCATGCATCTTCTTATTCTGTGCTTGATTTCTACCAGATTCTGAATAATTGAACTTAATGGAAATGGGATTAATGGGTGCAGATGACGAATTTACATGGAGGAAAGATGAAGAATTTGCGCGCCAGATGCTGGCCGGAGTCAATCCTCTTGTTATACAGAGACTCCAAGTAATCAGCAGACCTCTAGTCCCCATCTGTCTCCTCTCTATTTTTAATTAAGCTTAGGCTACATAATTTTAATGTTGTGAATGGTTGAATTCACAGAGTTTTCCTTAGAGAAGTAAACTGGACCCTTTGGTGTCTGGTCCTCAGATCAGTTCTATTACTGCTTCACACATCGAAAATAATCTAGACGGTCTAATAGTGGAGCAGGTATATTGATCCAACTCAATGCTTGTTCCTTGTAATTTGGCTTGTCTTTTGATCTGCAACAGCAGTGAGATTCATGTATTCATATATGGATATGTATTTTCAGCCTCTCTGGGATAATAGACTCTTCATTCTGGACCACCATGACGCCTTGATACCGCATCTAGATCGAATAAATGCTCTGTCTATCACCAAGACATATGCTTCTCGTTCAATTCTCTTCCTGAAGAAGGATGGCACATGAAGGCCAATTGCAATCGAGTTGAGCCTACCCCCCTTCAGAAAATCGGGCGAGTGTTGGGAAGGTGTTTACTCCAGCAGAGGAAGGCGCAGAAGGAGTTCTATGGCAGCTGGCTAAAGCGTACGTGACCGTTAATGATTCTGGTTTCCATCAGCTTATCAGTCACTGGTAAAACCCAAATAGCCACAACTAATAGAATACCTTCAGAATTTGTTTGATATTTACAATATCATTCTATATATAGTCCAGACTGAGACTGTAATGGTATCGACCTGCTCAACTCTACCTCACTCAAAAATCTGCAATGCAACAACTCTCTCTTAAATCTAAGAAACATGCTAATGTTGCCCCACAAAAACAGATAAAGAGGAAGCCAAGAAATTTCCAGGAGTTGCCTACAGCAAAAGGAAGTAAAGTAACAGACCATTCTGCTGGAAACAATGGTAAGGCTAATGGCTTGTATGATGCAAAGTTTACAAATTTTGAGAAGCCGGGTTATGCTGTATTACAGACCAAGCCAGAGGTGAAAGATGCTAATACTGGGTCTCCTCATTCTCCTACACAGTTATTTGAAAGAATGGTCAGGGGAGATTGAATATCTATACAAGGGAAGGAAAAAGAAGAAATTTGTTTCAGAATATGTTGAGCTGTCTCATAATGAAATAAGTAACAACCATCAGGGGCACAAAATTGTCTGAGTTTGGAGATCACAATACATATATGCCGAACAGGAGCCTTGACACGCATTTATTTAGGATAGAGATATTTTTGTGAATTGGGAAGCACGTTTCGAGATAATAACAGGCACAACACGAGGTTTTGCATGTTTTCGTCAACATTCTCGTGTCCTTATTATACACAGATATCAGATCTGGTAACATATTTCTAGATGAAAATCTCTGACCTACCATAGCATATTTCGGACTGGTGAAATTTTTTCAGAAGACCAAGCCATCTTCTGACTAGGGTTGAAGGAACAATTGGGTATATGGCTCCAGAATACACTGTGCATGGGCTCTTCACGCAAAAGGGTTGGCAAACTTGAATGAGCTGCAAATTTCTCGAAGCCGTGTTGCTTTAACGTATCTCAACATAAAGTCATGCTGTATAACTGATCCTGGATGCCAAAAGCTTGAAGGACTTCAGAATTTAAAGATTTTGAAATGGCCTATAAAAATATTACACATGCTGGCCTAGTGCATCTTAAAGGTTTGACATACTTGGAGAACTTAAATTTGGATTCCTGTAGAGTTGGAGACGAGGAAATGGAATGTTTGAGAGGGATTACCTCTCTGAAGAAGTTGGATTTGTCAGATTCTGAAGTTGGAGGCAATGGACTCCAGCATTTGGCAGGCTTACAAAATTTGGAAAGTTTGAACCTGTCATTCACCCAAAAAACTTATATTGGCTTGCAAAGGCTATCTGGATTGACAGCGCTTAAATCTCTGAATCTGGACGCACAAGTTACAGAAAGTGGATGGTCTGCTCTTACAAGTCTTCATTGGCGTGACACATCTGGATCTTTTGGAGCCCGTATTTCAGATTATGGCACAAGCTGTGAAAGATACTTCAAGAAGCTCCAGTCATCAGAGCTATGTGGTGGAAGTATTACACATAAAGAGTCAAGAATATCAATCTCTCTACCACCACTTGTTATAATTACACAGCTCAACGGAAGTAAAGAAGCCCTAAACCCTACCTGGGTTCTCGTTCTCCTCTACAGTAATCATTCACATTCACATTTGATTACCACATGTCAACATCCTAATATCAATTAACTGCCTAGGGTTTGATTGTTAATGGGACCACGACGCTTTGTATCTATTTGGTGATTCCGTGTGCCCAGCTTCATTGTAAGTGGGCCAAGTGCACCTAGCCGACATCGAAAATGTGACGGTATACGCATAGTGTTAGGTCGAAGTTAATATTTTTTATTTTGCTCGGACTTACTATAACAGATTTTATATTAGTTAGTTAAATACAGTTTTAGTTATTAAGTAATTAGAAATTAGTTACAAACTTATAATTTAAACAGTTACCCCCAAAAATGTATAAAAATAATGAAGAACCAGGGAGAATGGTATGGAAGTTTTGGCTGGTTAGCACTTTTTTTGCATCAGGAAATCTATGAAGCCTGTAAGACATTTTCATTAACCAAAAAGATTCCAGTTCTTGATATATTTACAGTTTGTTTCTTTCTTATATTGTTATGTTTTCTTTGCATCACTCTGTGCATTCTTAACAGTACTTTAAAATCTAAATGATTTTTGTTTCTTTCTTCTGTTGTTATGTTTTCTTTGCATCACTCTGCATTCTTAACAGTACTTTAAAATCTAAATGATTTTTGTGCCCATAAATACGTAAATTCGTCTCTGGATAGAGTTTAATTTGTGTAAGTAGACAGATCTACACAAATACAGTCCTAAACATAAGCATACAACATGGCTAGACTCTATTGCAGCCCTTAGAATAAGACAAGGACAGACCTAAGTGAGCATTCTTACGAGGGTCGAGAACTATAAGACAAAGCCTATGCCTTCGCTTTAACAACTCCAAGTCAATTAAAAAAAATGTAATAGAATAATTTTTTAAATGCTTACCTCAGGCTGAGTTTAAGCTCATAAGATGATCTGTCCTAAACAAAATCCAACTATCCTCGAGAGGTCCCAACCTTTGCCTGAGAAAGGTCGAGTGATTTTAGAAAGAAAGATTAGTTGAGATGTTTATGTTATTGGAAGGCATTTGGTCTCGTTTTATAGCTTTTTATTAGACTTTTTACGTCGTAAGGCGTTTCCCTTTGAAATGAAACCCCAGTCGTCGTCGTGTCTTATTGTTCACCGTGGATTTGTGGTGTTAGACGATTGAACAAAGTTTCCGTGGATTTGTGGTGTTAGACGATTGAACAAAGTTTGATCGTTGATCAAAAAACGGTTCATGAAACTGAAAGGTTCGTGAATTTTCGTCTTGTCGTTCTCGCTCATGGCAATGGCGGTCATTAGATTCTTATTAGTCACCCATATTTTAATTTCCCTGAGTTGCAGTTTGAAAAGAATTTGAGACTAAGAGAAGTCGGATGTTCAAAAAACGATGGACGCGGCAGCCATTGCTGCTGCAGTTTCTCCAGCGACAATGGAGCCTAGATTTTGCGTGTCGATGCTGTAAACAATACGAGATGTGTCCCATGAGATAAGCGTTTTGGGCATTTGAAAATGTCTGATTTCTTAGCGCACTCCCTCAAGGTAATTGTTCAATTCCTGGTACCAGAGCTCAAATCGTTGTTTGATCCAACTATGAATGAGTTCGACTCCTTTAAAGAGATTAAGAAGCTCTTTTCCGATGGGAAAAAGTTGCCAACAACTCAATTCTGGAAGCTGCCAAAAATTTCATTCCCTTTGAGCTTGTCAAAGAGTTTCTTACAACAGATGGAAAAAAATTGTTCAAGTATCCCCTTCCTCAAGTTATAGCCTGTGAGTATTTCTCTTCCAAACACGTCCATGCATCTTCTTATTCTGTGCTTGATTTCTACCAGATTCTGAATAATTGAACTTACTGGAAATGGGATTAATGGGTGCAGATGACGAATTTGCATGGAGGAAAGAGTTGAATGGACAATCCCAGTGTATTGGCCCTTTTGAGGATTATTACTTGACCAGTTTGTTGCCTTAGTCTGCTGAGTACATTTTTTTTTGTTGGTTGGTTTTTGTTGTAATTCATAAATTATATAGGTGATTTTCATTCACATGCTTATTGGAATAGCTGGCTTCTTGAATAAGGCAGTCATGCAGTTGAGTATGTGAGAGGGGTTTGTAGAACACATTATCTAATGAACTCTTATGTAGAGGCAAAAGGTCTCACTCATAGCCTACTCGGGGCTTCAGATGGGAATTTCTTTTATAGATTCATGTATTCATAGATGGATATGATATTTTCAGGCTCTTTGGGATAACGGACTCTTCATTCTGGCATCTAGATCAAATAAATGCTATGTCTATCACCAAGACATATGCTTCTCGTTCAATTCTCTTCCTGAAGAAGGATGGCACATTAAGTCCAGTTGCAATCGAGTTGAGCCTACCCCCTTTGGAAGATCAGGCAAGTGTTGGGAAGGTGTTTACGCCAAAAGAGGAAGGCACAGAAGGAGCTCTATGGCAGTTGGCTAAAGTGTACGTGACCATTAATGATTCTGGTTACCATCATCTTATCAGTCACTGGTAAAACCCAAATAGCCACAAATAATAGAATACCTGCAGAATTTGTTTGATATTTACAATATCATTCTATATATAGTCCAGACTGAGACTGTAATGGTTAGATTCTTTCAAGCTCAAGACTCATGCAGTTACAGAACCATTTATTATTGCTACTAACAGACAACTGAGTGTGATGCATCCCGTTCACAAGCTATTGAGCCCTCATTTTCAGGACACAATCAACATCAATGCTCTGGCTTGCCAGGTTCTTATAAATGGCGGAGGCATTCTTGAAAGAACAGTGTTTACCGGAAAGTATGCCTTGGAGATTTCTTCGGTAGTGTACAGGCAATGGAGGCTTGACGAACAAGGGTTACCTGCAGATCTCATGAAAAGTTAATCATAATTGTTGTTGTACATACACCATGGAGTTAAAGACTAAAATTTATTTAGGTCAATGATCTAATTACTATGCACATTTGACCTATCATTACTTGGTTGGTGAACTGTCCAACGACCAATTTTCAATGTTGGGCTTCGCCCAATTTATTATAAAGATGGACAATCTCCTTATAATTATATTATATCTCTCTGTATACAAATTTTTTCTTTCAGCCAGTTCTGTTCTTTACTGTAATGTTTTATGTATGGAATTCAAACTCTGGTATGATGCTGTGCTGATTAGTGCTCTTTGTTTTCTAAATAGTAATCAATACTGATTAAAATCTGAGCCTCATCTTTGTGTCAACCATTTGAATTTTGATTAACATTTTTACCTGAATGTGGCTACAAGTTGACAGGGGTATGGCAGTGGTGGACTCATCAATGCCCTACGAGCTAAAGCTGATGATCGAAGACTACCCTTATGCTGTGGATGGATTGAAGATATAGGTTCGCAATAGTTTCATGGGTTAAGGAATACCTGTCCTTGTACTACCAGAATGATGATGTAGTGAAATCTGATACAGAGCTGCAAGCATGGTGGAACGAAATCAGAAATGTTGGTCACGGAGACAAGAAGGATGAGACATGGTGGTACAACATGGAGAGCGTGGAAGAAGTTGAAAAGGCAATAACAACAATCATATGGGTGGCCTCGGCTCTTCATGCTGCAGTTAATTTTGGGCGATACCCTTACACCGGATACATGCCTAATTGGCCCACCATAAGCAGAAGGTTCATTCTAGAAAAAGGGTCTGAAGAATAAGAAATGGATTAGTTAAGATAGCTTATAAATGGAGGCACAAGTTCTGAGACTCTCATGGTGTTATTTCAATACATTGGCCCTGTTCAAGTTTTGAATGATTCAGAAATTAACAAATCTGTTAGATAGTGGAGGCAGGAAATTTGCACTTCTTTTCTGTCAAACCTGGTAGCTGATAAAAGATGAGAAACAACTTAATCACACACCTGTTGCGAAAAGCCTAATACTAAGAAGGCAGGTAGAAGTGGATGATTAAGATTGTTTATAGTTTTAGCCAACAGTTTTATTTGTAACATGGTTAGTTTGAACTTTTGGTGATATTGTTTCATCACATAGGCTGAGTACGGTTTGGTGAATTGTTACTGGAAATATACTCAAATCAAGATAAAATACAGGTGGTAAGACCTAGTTGAATGGACAGTCCCAGTATATTGGCCCTTTTGAGGATTATTACTTGAACAGTTTGTTGCCTTAGTCTGCTGAGTACATTTTTTTTTGGTTGGTTGGTTGTTGTTGTAATTTGTAAATTGTATAGGTGATTTTCATTCACATGCTTATTGGAATAGTTGGCTTCTTGAATAGGGCAGTCATGCAGTTGAGTATGTGAGGGGGGTTTGTAGAACACATTATCTAATGAACTCTTATGTAGAGGCAAAAAGTCTCACTCATAGCCTACTCAGGGCTTCAGATGGGAATTTCTTTTATAGACTGATCAACTTACTAGAACTACTGCTGCACTTTCTTCATCCACAGAAGCCACTTGAAAATGCTTGAAAATAAACTCTCTGTAAGGGCCATTTTCAATAAAAATATTTGCAGTGGAGGCCCTCAGCCCAAAAACCATTTTAGCCAGCCTTGGAAGGCAAATAGTTGAGTTCAAACATGATGAAAATTTAATTCCCTATATACAAAAGCATATATTAGGTGTTGATAATGGCTAGAAATATGGATTGAAGATGTATATAACTCCTTCTATACAAAAATGAACAAAAGAGGCAGAGGTATAAGGTTCACCTCAAAATTTCTTGCAAGTTCAATCCACTATAGGATGTGAAAGGAAGTGTCATAATGCTAAGAGAAAAAAAGAGGGGAAGGAAGAAACTAATAATTTCAAAAATTATAGCTTTCTATCCGTACCTTGATTTGTTCTAATAAAATAAATATTAATTGTTTGACGGCATCCAGGGAGTTATCTGGTAATAGTAATATTATTATTAGTAGTAGTATTATAATAATAATAACAAAAATGGAAAGGTGGGGAAGGAAGAAACTAATAAGTTCAGAAATTTGGACCTTTTATCCTAGCTTTAGTTGTTCTTTAAATCCAACTAATATTTTGTACATCCAACTTATGGTGAACCAACAGCTTGAAAGCAAATTGCAAGTCATTTAGCCAACAACGATCTATAAGCATGCCATAGTAGTATGTCTCTGCATATTCACAATAGTGATTCCACTGTCATATTATTATTCCCCACTTGGAAAAAGCGATGACACAAGGGGTTTCTACATGTTGACCAACCATGTAAATTGGATCTTATAAATTATAATTCTTGTTTTCAATTTATTTAGTACCCATTGAAGAAAAACTAAAATAGTTGAAGGGTTGAGATGAAAGGCTAAACAGTTATTCATATGTTTTTAAAAAATATCCATACATTCTGGTCGAATCCATCTGTGAGGGCTGAATCTTTCCTCCATGTCAATCTCTGATTTGGTGGAAGAACACCCGACCGCTGCCCCTCGAAGAACATAATGCTCTTTGAGAGGGCATCTTTGTAGTCAAAATTGCCATTTCCAGGGAAAGAAGAGTCTAGCGCCTCTCTGTAAGGTTCACCTCAAATTTTCTTGCAAGTTCAATCCACTGTAGGATGTGAAAGGAAGTGTCATAATGCTAAGAGTGAAAAAGAGGTGAAGGAAGAAACTAATAATTTCAAAAATTTTAGCTTTCTATCCGTACCTTGGTTTGTTCTAATAAAATAAATATCAATTGTTTGACAGCATCCAGGGAGCTATCTGGTAATAATAATATTATTAGTATTAGTATTATAATAATAATAATAACAATGGAAAGGTGGGGAAGGAAGAAACTAATAATTTCATAAATTTGGACCTTTTATCCTAGTTTTATTTGTTCTTCAGATCCAACTAATATTTTGTACATCCAACTTATGGCGAACCAACAGCTTGAAATCTAATTGCAAGTCATTCAGCCAGCAATGATCTATAAGCATGCCATAGTATTATGTCGTTGCATATTCACAATGGTGATTCCACTATCATATTGCTATTCCCCACTTGGACAGAGTGATGACACAAGGGGTTTCTACATGTTGACCAACCATGTAAATTGGATCTTATAAATTAAAATTCTTGTTTTCTAGCCTTCTATTTATGTAGATATCAATTGTGTAGTTGATGGCATAATCTTTATAAATAACTTTCCATGGCTATTACAGTTCAATTAAGAGCCAATCTCTTACAGAGTTCAGAGTTGAATTCATCTGTAACTGCCTTTGATTTAGGGAGTGATATAGAAAAGACTTCAATGCCTAATAATACTGCGATAATCAGAACCATCAATGCAGCTTGGGCAGAAGAAAACAGTGTACTAGATTTGTACATGCAGAGCCTTCGAATAGTTATTGAATCATGTTCTCCTCGTTGTAGTGGACCAGGGATCATTTAATCGTTGCCAACATATTCATCACACTGCTATATTTTTCTGAAAGAAATATCTGATTTCAATGAATCTGCCTCTGCATACCAAGACTGGCATGAATGGTAAAAGTCAATCAATCTGCCTCTGCGTGCAACTAGAAGTTGTTGGATGAAAATCTCTGTTTTAAAGGAAAGAAATGGAATGGTTTTTTTGTTATTTGGATTACCAAAAGAAATGGCTTAGTTAAGATAGCTTATAAATGGAGGCACAAGTTCCAAGGCTCTCATTGTGTTATTTCAATAAATTGGCCCTATTCAAGTTTTGAATGATTCAAAAATTAGCAGATCTGTTAGATAGTGGAGGCAGGAAATTTTCACTTCTTTTCTGTCAAACCTGCTAGCTGATAAAAGATGAGAAATGACTTAATCACACACCTGTTGGTAAAGGCCTAATACTAAGAAGGCAGGTAGAAGTGGATGATTAATATTGTTTATAGGCTTAACCAACAGTTTTATTGGTAACATGCTTAGTTTGAACTTTTGGTGATATTGTTTTATCACACAGGCTGACTATGGTTAGCAGAGTAGTTTTCTTTGTTTACATGTATTCCCATGATTTGGAAGACATTTATGTTGCACTGGTTGTGAGTTGTTAATGGTTTTGGATGTGGATTAGGATTAAATAGCTCTTCGAGCAAATGTAATGATATGCTGGATTTCCAATTGATCAATTTGCTATCTTTTCTAGATGTACTTATCATACAACAGACAAAGTGAAGAGAGGCTTTGTAACCAGGAGAAGCTACATCGGCTTCAAACCTTTTCTGCTATGGCCTGCCCTGTTTATACTTACCCTGTTGCACTGTATGCTTGTGGATATGCAAATTAATAACTGAGAATACTTTGAAATTGGTTTCAAATTACGAGTTTAGTGAATGTCATGTTCTAAAGCTTATTGTGTCCATTCTATTTAGAGATATCTCAGGCTAAGGATGTGTCGACACTTTAGCCTTTAGGTGAAGGCTTATCATCCAAAGATCATATTGTATCTACACTTTCTTTGTATCATAAATATGCGGTTTCACTAAGATCAATAATTTTCATAGTGGAGCAATGCCAACCGATTTGGGACTTTATAACCTGAATTTTAGTAATTACCTTTGCTGCTTTGATATGTCGGGTCTTAGGCCATCCAAACCAACTTACAATTTTAGTTATAACTTTACAATTTTCCTTGGAATGTAAATGAATGGAATGTCAACTATAGCAGGAGGCTTACGAGACTGTACTAAAGTTTTATTTGTTGCTTCCTTAAAGACTATATGTTATATAAGAATCATAAATTGACAGAATGAGTTCAACCAGACCAGGAGGCTTGCAGTATTACATTGAACTTTTATGCTTGCATCATTCTAGACAATATATGTCATATAAGCATCACAAATTGATAGAATGAACTACTGGTAATGGAGTTGAATTAGACATGCAGGTTACATTTACTCTGATATAATAAACTTTTTGTGTACCGGTGTTTAGATATGATTTGATGTGCTAGTAGTGTAATAGTGGTTATTGTCATTGTAAGTAAGGTGATTATACCAGCATGTCTGGCCTCCCCTTCTATGGGAATAATACAATGAAATGTTGCTGACTATCACCATTGGGAACAACCCACAGCTATATCATCAATTATTCTTAATACATACATATTTTCCTTGTAATTTTGCCTAGCCCACCATAGAATTTATGTGCATGTTGAAGGTAGCTTCTTATTTCAAATTGGGGAACTTGGCTTAAAATTATGAGTTCCAAACTTAAGTCCTATTTCAATGAGCTCGCTACACATCTAATTTGTTGAACTTCAACCTTGGGAACTAAGACGGATGCTGACTATTTTTTCTGTGTCATTTGTTTCTTCTTTCTAAATGATGATGTGCCCAACCACATACTAGCACTTACAGTAATATATTCATCTAAATTTGTATAATCAACTATTCAACAAGTTACAAGTAACAAAACTCAGCTATTGCTTTCTATAACTAAAGCTTGGAAAGTAAACTTCACATGTTAGTATACCCAACTATTCAACAGTTAACAAGTAACAAAACTCAGCTATTGTTTTCTATATCTAAAGCCTGGAAAGTAAACTTCACACATCATGTCATAAGCTATAATATTTTGGCTTTAGCAGACCATATAGGGAATTAGTAAAAGCACAACAAAATCTAAGAAACCATGCAGTGTAACTTACAACACTACAGTGAATCACATAACAAACTTTAGTGGACAATCATACGTGGGAAATGCTATTTTCAAAAAGTAACAAATATGTTGAGATGACCAAATGGTGGCAAAATGCCTCACAAAGTTTCTTATGATGTACTACCAAAATGCTCTTCAATGCATCTCTCTTATCTATGACTCTTCAATGTGCCTCATCCCTCAATCAATTGTGACTACTAAATACACCTTGGTCCTCCTCACACTAGATTCACAATGTTGCTTTACTTACACAATGACTCATAATACAACATGATGTGAAATGCCAAATAATACCTAACAAATGTGTATTCTCCATGATGAAGTAGCTAATTTATAGATAAAAACTAACACTTTAAAACTATTTTATAGTTTTTTGGAAGCATCATGAAATTGACATTGAAACGGTGAGAAAACATCATCAAGAATGCAAAAATTTAGGGCCCACGAACTTGAAAGCTTGTAGGTGATTCTGTTAGATTAAGAAAGCTTGTATTGGAAACTCGATTTAAAATGTTACCAAATTCCATTCCTGGGTCTCGAAGCTCACAAGTTCTCTATTCTTCATGATGGAGTAGCAATAATCTCTGTTCTTCACGATGGAGTAGCTATTTTATAGATAGAAATTAAAACTTATAAAAAAAATTGTAATTATTTTTTGGAAGCATCATGAAATTGACATTGAAACAGTGAGAAAACATTATCAAGAATGCAAAAATTTAGGGGGCATGAACTTGAAAGCTTTTGGGTGATTCGCGCCAGTTTGTATTGGAAACTCCATTTAAAAATGTTACCAAATTCCATTCCTGGGTCTTGAAGCTCCCAAGTTTTGTGCTGTAGTTTTTAAGGACATTTAATATCCTCATGGCTTATATTACTATTCCCTAAAGAAGGAATCTTCCATAATAATCCTCTATGCATGTACGCATTCATTTGAAAATTTGATGTTCAATCATGTTTCCCTTGTAAAATGTTACCAAATACCAAATTCCATTCCTGGGACTTGAAGCTCCCAAGTTCTGTGCTTTAGTTTTTAAGGACATTTAATATCCTCATGGCTTATATTACGATTCCTGAAGAAGGAATCTTCCATAATAATCCTCTATGCATGTATGCATTCGTTTGAAACTTTGATGTTCAATCATGTTTGCCACACAAAGGTAGACCATTTTTTCCCAGTCTTATCTAAAGAGGTCACAATTTTGTTTGTTTGGAAAATTTCGAAATTTTATTGTGGGAGTGTTTAAATTTTTTTTGGATGGCGAAAATGGATTTAGCATCCATCATGAATGCCTAGGCACCCAAAATACTGAATCTTGACCGCTGTAATTGATATTTTTAAAAAAATTAGTTGGACTTTTTCAAAATCATTCTGTAATTTCTATCATTTTCTGTGCAAAATTAAGGCACTCAAAATTCTAAAATGTGACAACTATAATCCACATTTTCAAAAAATTTAGCTAATTTTTTTTCAAAATCATGCTGGAATTTTTATTATTATCATCATGGCTCCAACAATTTTTCACGCATTTCCAAATATGGAACGACGACCATGATGTTGTTCACAATGCCATACCGTTTCTTTCACCTCTTCCATTACAATATAATAGTATTTTCTAATAACACCATAAATAGGTAGCATATGGAAAAATTACATCTCGGAAGACAAGAAAAAAAAAAACTTTAAAATAACGTACAAAAACATGTTCACATAAACAAAAACAACAACATGGATAATGGATACCCTCTACAAGACATTACTATTATTTACCAAATAGCCATATTCGAATACACATAACTAATCATTTCAAGTATATCTCATTATCATCCACCCTAGCTTTCAACAATGTCCATTCATATGTTGCTTTTTTTCCACTCGCTACTATTATTTACAAAATATCCATATTCAAAATACACATAAGTAATACTTTCAACTCTAACTCATTATCATCCACCCTTTCTTTCAACAATCTCCATTCACATGTCACTATTCTTCCACAAACTATTATTATTTACAAAATATCCATTTTCAGAATACACATAACTAACTATTGCAATTGTAACTCATTATCATCCACAGTTGTTTTCAACAATGTCCATTCACATGTTCCTATTCTTCCCCACTCTATGCCGTAACTAACTATTGCAATTGTAACTCATTATCATCCACAATTGTTTTCAACAATGTCCATTCACATGTTCCTATTCTTCCCCACTCTATGTCTTACGGTGTTTCCTTTGCAACATAAGGTGCAAATGCTAGTTTATGTCATTTAATTTATATTAATTTTTCACTTTTAGTTATGTCATTTGATTTATATGAATGTGATTAACTTTAATAATAGCTACATCATTTTTACTTTAAAATATTTTAAAATGTGAGATTTTATTAATAATTAAATTATGAATATAATTTTGTGCCTTTCTTTATGTTATTTTAACCTTTTTATGGTTAGGGATTTTCTCTTTTTCTTTTAAAATGTGGGATTTTATTAATCACTAAATTATGAATATAATTTTCCACCTTCCTTAATTTTCTTTATTGTGTTCTTCAAATTTTCACCTTAAAATATCTCAATAATATCTATGTCATTTTTACCTTAAAATATTTTTAAAAAATTCACCTTAAAATATCTTAATAATATCTATGTCATTTTTACCTTAAAATATTTTAAAATGTGGGTTTTTATTTAAAATGTTGGTTTCTTATTAATAACTAAATTATGAATATAATTTTCCACTTTTCCATATGTCATTTTCACCTTTATGGTTAAGGATTTTCTTTTTTCTTCCACAATTTTCCTTATTGTATTTTTCAAAAGTTCATCTTATTATTTTTTATCTTAAACTATTTTAAAATGTGGGTTTTTATTAATAACTAAATTATGAATCAAAATTTCATCTTATTATTTTTTACCTTAAACTATTTTAAAATGTGGGTTTTTATTAATAACTAAATTATGAATATAATCTATGTCATTTTCACGTTTTTATGGATTAAAAGGATTTTCTCGCTTTCTTCCACAATTTTCCTTATTATCTTCCTCAAAATTTCACTTATTATTTTTTACCTTAAATTATTTTAAAACACGGGGTTTTATTAATAACTAAATTATGAATATAATTTTCCACCATTTTATATCATTTTTACCTTTTTATGGTTAATGATTTTCTCTTTTTCTTCGTCAATTTTCCTTATTGTCTTCCTAGCTATGTCATTTTTCCGTTCAAATATTTTAAAATGTAACTTTTTATTCCTAAATTTTCCTTATTATCTTTTTAGCTATTACCTTAAAATATTTTAAAATGTGATTTTTTATAATTTTTCACCTTTCTAAATGTCAATTTCACATTTTTATGGTTCAATATTTTCTCCGAAATTTTCAGTATTTCGAAAAGAACGTTGTTTCCATTTTTCCTTTCCCCGACGAGCGTGGTGTGAGTAATGGAAAAGAACGTTGTTTCCATTTTTCCTTTCCCCGACGAGCGTGGTGTGAGTAATGGCAAAATGTGTCTGCGCATGGGTGATCCATATGTGGGGATTTTTTACGATCCTGGGTTTACCTTAAAATATTTTATTACATTAAAATATTTTAAAATGTGGGTTTTAATTTAAAATGTGAGTTTTTATCTATATCTAAATTATAAATATAATTTGTCACTTTTCTATAGGTCATTTTCACTTTTTTTTTTTTATGGTTAAAGATTTTCTTTTTTGTTCCTCAATTTTCCTTAGTGTCTTCTTCAAAATTTCCTCTTAAAATATCTTAATAATAGCTACGCCATTTTTACCTTATTATATTTTATTGTCTTCCTCAAAATTTCACCTTAAAATATCTTAATAATAGCTAAGTTATTTTTACTTTATTATATTTTAAATATGGGTTTTTATTAATAACTAAATTATGAATACAATTTTTTGTGTCTTTTTCTTCCTCAATTTTCCTTATGGTCTTCCTTAAATTCCCGTATCGTCTTCCTCAAAGCATGTGTGCTTCTTTTCGCAAAGCATGCGTGCTTATTTTAAGGTTGTGTGTTTTTTTTCACGAGCCCCATTTCCTATTTCTTAAGCACATTTTCCTTCTTCATCACTTGTTTTTTCCTCTTTCATTCACTTTTTTCACCATATTTGATTTTTTTGGCCACTTATCATGTCCTCTTTCCACATTTTCCCTTTCTTCAAAGCATATGTGGTTCTTCTCACAGAAGTATGTGTGGTTCTTCTCACAGCATGTTTGCTGCTTCTTCACCAGCCCCATTTTCTCTTTTATAGCCACATTTTTTTTTCACCTCTTCTCTCCCCTTTCATTTTCCTTAACTATACTTTAGTGTTTACTTTTTTCAACACATTTGATTTCTTCTGCTTTCTTGGCCACTTGTCATGCCTCCTTATTCTTTAACCACACTTTTCCTCAAAGTGTTCATTTTTTCACCACCTTCCACCACAAAATTTCTTACTTCCTTAACCACACTTTTACCACATTTTTTTTTCACCACTTATTCTCTCCCCTTTCATTTTCCTTAACTATACTTTAGTGTTAACTATCTTCTAACACATTGGCTTTCTTCACCACTTGTCATGCCCCTTCTTTAACCACACATTTTCTCAAAGTGATCTTTTTTTCGTCACCTACCACTACAAACTTCCTTCTTCCTTAACCACACTTTCAGTGAGTGTGTCTTTTCACAACCTGTCACCACCACATTTTTACATTCAATTCTTGTCATATCCCTCTCGTAATTAACTCAACGTAAATCAAACTGTTATGAAATAAGTTACAAATCAGTTATTGAACTGATTCTTGATTCCCGTGAAACTAAATTGAGGATGAATCAAGAAAAGGAGGTTAAGGTGGTTTTACTTATGGAGTCGTTCCGATCCAAAACTGATTCGTGAGAGGTGTAAAAAAGGAAAGTAATGGAGGGTTACAGGAATCGCTTTGCGATGTGCCGGAGATGAGGGTTTTTTCTCGATTACATGCATAATGGTGTTCAGCGGATGTCTTGGGCACTTTGTAGCAGGAGGCTTCCATCATCTCTACATGATTCGCTTTGGAAGGATCTCTTTGCTTTTTCTTGCTGAAGGCCGAGTACCAGTCTTTTTTTCAGTGGCAATGGTACCTGTTATCCTTCTTTCTGTTTCATTCTCTTCACCAGTTTATTTATTGATTTCACTACTAACGATTGGGTGGGTTAGTTAGTTGAGTAACTGGTTATTAAGAAAATCGGTTGGTATTCTAGATAATAGAATTTGGGTTTTTGCTTTAATGGAACACTGTTTAAAAACTTAGAGTTTTAGTCCTTTTTAAGTCTCTTTCTAATGTTGTACTGGGTGAAAGGTTTATTTATGTCGCAACCCCGATGATAGTGACAGGCAGTTGTCCTCTGTATCGTTTAAGAATAGCAGGTTAGGTTGAATGTTGCACCTGACACTGGTTTTCGATGATACTTCTAATGAATGAGTTATGTGCTAAGTCGATTAACTAGCTTTTAAGTAGTTCAATTGATTTCGGAGTAATCAAATCTGAGCTTTTGTGTTAATGGAGTATTACCTCAAAATTTGAAGTCAATCCCTTATGGGTACTGGCCCTAGCACTGTATTTGGCGAAAGAACGTTTTGGTTCATCCGCAATTGATTGTGGTGTTGTTATGTTGTAACCTTGTTGACAGTAATAGAAGGTTGTCTCTCACATCATTTACAATAGTGCTGCACCTAGCCCTGGATACTGGTTTCACTGCTAATGAATGTGTTGGTTAATTTCTGGATAATATAATCACAGTTTGGTTAATGGAATATTGCCTCAGAATTTAGAGTTTGTCACTCGTAAGGACTCACCCTAGCTCTATATTGGGCGAAAAGGCTTGAATTTCCATCCCGAGGTGAATTGTAGATGTCAGAACCTTTTTGACTATGATAGTAGATTGTCTTCTGCATCATTTAAGAGCATTTTAGTCAGTTTTGTACCTAATGCTACAGAACCTTAAGACTAGGAAAGTACAATACGTTTGTTGCAGTGATATTTTTTTTGAATATGGGAAAAGGGTTCCGGTGTTTTCTTGAGCCGGGGAAATCTTTACCTCGATGACACAGATAAATATGATACACATGTTTTCACTATTGTCATAATTTGAAATTAATATGAAGTCTATTGCCTCCAAGCAATCTATTACATTCATGCTAGTGCCTTTTTATATATTAGGCTGGACAGCAAATATATTTGCCCAAATTCTTAAAAGACTTTCTCGCATTTATGAAAACAAGTTTTATCATCAGTACAAAGGTGAACTTATAAACACTTTTCCTATGCCATACATTTGCAAACTTATTGTATAGGCTCTATAACCTTTGTATCTAGAGAAGTGGGGCACTCTTACAACCCAAGGATAGGGCGCAATGGTTAAGAGCATGTATTTCTTGGCAAGGGGTTACAAGTAGAATTCTAGAGAAGGGAATATGTGTTGCATACATTAAAGAAGGGCTATTATGATAATCTATTGAATGCACAAAGAATATTCATTGTGTTATAGAGATATGCTCTTTGTTTGGATAGAGAAACTATTGAGTCGTATTTCTTTAGGAAAATGATATGTGAGTACTTTTATGCTAACGTAACTAATATTTTAGTTTCTTGTTGAATGAGATGTGTAAACAGATAATATTTGTGTTAGCTTCCATTAGAAAGGGTATACATACACGTGCAGGAAGAGGCAACAAGTTGTGTTGGTTTGCGTTACATGTTTGCAAGCATGAAAAATAATAGCTAGAGGATTAGCTCTTTTGATAAAGTTTACATAAAATTTTCATGTAAGGAGATTGTAACTGATGTTGTAGTCAATCCCTTCAAAAGAATGCCTTAGTGTGTTGTCCTCTAAGAGTATGTGCTTATGCGAAGGGAAATGCTAGTTAATATAATTATTAAAGATGGGCTAATATGGTATGCTATGGTATGCACAAAGAATAGTCATTGTGATATGGAGTTATTCTCTTTGTATGTTAAAGAGACTATGTTTAGTTCTCGAAAAGTAGCTATATGAAAAGAACATATGTGCTTAAGCATAAAAATAATAGTTTATTACATGTATGAAAATATAATGATTGTGTTACACATGTTGGTAGAATTAATGGGTTGGAACTCTAAAGAGAATTATGCATTAGAGTAAATGAACATTGATGAGGTAAAACAATATTTACTTGAGTATATGTACTAGTTATATAGTATGTCATGCTTGCTCATGCATATGAGTAGAAGTTAAAAGATCTCTTTTAGAGGTTGCTAATTGATTGATTAATATGGTAACTAATCTTGTTGCCAAGCTTGTTGACAACTCATTGACAGGAAACGATGGTGTTTGGTGCCAAAGAAAAGCAATGTTTAACATTATGGCATGAAAGGGATTAATGGTCCATGCAGATAAGTTAGAGTTGCAGGATCATTCATTGCTAGAATAATCACACACAAGGAATGTTGCATGTGGCGGTATGTAAGGAAAGTGTTTCATGGAAAATGTTTTAGCTTTTAGCTAGTTATGTAATACATTGATGATAATTCATTGTAATGATTTCATAACAATGGTTAAGGGATCGAATCCCTTATGAACCATTGAGTGAGGGGTGAAAACCCTCATGTGCATTTAATAATAAGATTAAACGTTGCTGGTTTTCACCCTACGGGGTTTCCAAGGTATATTGGTGTTCAATGGTGTGATTGCCTTTTGTGTCAGTTTGATGATGATGAATCCTTGATGTTGATGGTTCTTTATTTGATGGCATGATCATATTGTCCAAGTATAAGATTAATTAATATGTTTATGGAAATCATGAAATGGATGCAAGGATTCATGAGACAGTTTATGTTATTACACTACCACAGTGGTGGTTAAAGGTTATGCAATGGTTATGTAACTTACTGTCTTTGATGACAATTTACTTGATGTACTAATGAATATTATATCTAATGGTTAATGATGAATTGTGGAGTTGTGAATTGGATAATTACTTGTGGTAATTTGTATAAAAAAAAATTCTAACTCCCTACCTTTACATGCGAGGTCACCAGGGTACATTACAATTCTCCTATGTAGTTTCTTTCATCTACCATTTCAATTTCACTCCTATCCATTTTCAATTTCATTCTATCCATTTTTTTATTGTTATTTTCATCTTTTAAACTTCCTTAACCACACTTTTACTATACTAAAGGAAAGTGAGTTTTTTTTCTCATTACCTGTAACCACCTCATTTTTACTTACTTTTACTATACTAAAGGAAAGTGTGTTTTCTTTTCACTACGTGTAACCACTGCATTTTCAATTTTTTTTTACATTCGATTATGCTAGGTAGTTACTTTATTCTACTATTTTCATTTCACTCATACATTTTTCTTTTCATCTTCCCAATTTCTCTCTCCATTTGTAACACCCATACAAAAATATTTTTTACAAAAATCCAAAAAACTATCATTACCCTACCACAATACAATGGTACTTGGAATTTACATATTCAATCTTCGTGTAATTTGTATTAACATTGCTTAACTACTGCAACATATGGTTAATAAATGTTTATTACATCTGACCCAATGGTAATGACACCTTTGATTTATGTGAGCAATTCTCTATATCTCACATCCTGGATTGTATTGACTTTCCCTAGCTCGTCCGGATGACCGTTGGCTGGATGGCTGCTAGCCGCCAGAGCTCACCCTAATTTCTTGTCATTTGTGGTTCGGTGCACAACGTAGGGTTGGAAATGGATTCGAGGCCATGTCATGTCCCGAGGGTAAACCCTCTCCACCCAGTGTTTAGGTACTTCCCTTGTTCATTTGCTGGGTATCGCTCTGGAGGTTGCGCTCTGGTACCTTGAGCAACTTTCCTTTGCAACTCATCACAATCTATCTGTTGTGTAAGGAAGTAGGTTTCCCATACACACCTACCTATGGACAAGCTTGTATCGAAGCTATATGCTGCCACTCAAATCTGGTAAGGTCTGATTAACAACTTGAAATCAGAATTAGAATTTTGATTCATGGTCTCTACATTAAGTCTTGTTTACATTGGCTATTTAGTCATATTATGGCATTCTGCTAATGTTATTTCGATTCCTTCAGGTGCAGCATCTACATGATGTTTGGAGTCTCTATTGCTGATATGCTCTTGCTTCACCTTCACAGTCCTGGGTAAGTACTAAGGGTTTTGCATGTATTAATGGTGTAGGTGTTATTTACGTAGTTTTTGGTAGTTAGATGACTCTAAAAGGGCATTAACCCTGAGACTTTGGTGTAGGATTCGCCCAAATGGACAATGGGTGCGGCAAACAGACCTACCCACAGTCATGCACCGACCAACACAAGGCCTCCGGATATGCAGGTTTGTTTTCCTTGATAGTTGTTGACCCCTTTTATCTCGAATGGGGGTTTGTTCTGAACAGGTTTTCCCATTTTGGTTTCTGATTAAATTAAGGATTGTGCTATACACGACCTCTGTGGTATGAATGGTGACGCCTCCCTGCTCCTGGGATTACAAGGAAAACAAATGTAATTTAATCTCTGGGTTCTGTTTTGTAAACATTTTAAGTGAGTCATTGTCATTAACAGTTTTATAAAGTGTTTTCTATTAATACAATGGAGGATTCTATTATGCTTTTATTTAGGTTCCATTTTATCGTTGAGTTTCTCTCTAAAATTAGTTTGTGGATTGGTAAATTTGCATTTTATGTTTCCCTTAGAACATTGTTCCAGGGTGTACTCTCAGGTTGCCCTCAGAACAAATCTGAGGACCGAAACTGCTAGAAAAATGTTATATATATTTTTACAAGGGAACCTTGTTTCCCTGGGTCTCCCATTTCTGTAATAAGCACTATGTTTTTCTCTAAAATCGCTTATCACATTGGGACAAGTTATGGTAATGAATTTCCATTTTCTATTATGATTCCTCACTGGAGGTCCATCAATTAAATCCCGAAATTATAATTATTGTAAATGCACATCTACCTTTTGCATCGTTTTTGTTAACGCAATCCATTCCTATGGTTCTGTTATGCTAGGTTATCTACCAAGGTTACAATTTCAGTGACATAAACAAGTTTAGTCAGTTCTTGGCCATATCACACAAATTTGAATGTAAATTTGTGTATTCTTTCTTCCATAACTTAAGAAGGATAACCACCTCGCTTCATTTAGTTTTTGTCCTTTTTCTTAGCGATGCTTGGCTAACTCTGGGCATTCTGTTATAGGTTCAAATTTGTTTTTCTCCTTTTTCTGAATCATTCTATGCTCAGGTTGGTGGTATAGTTTTACCCCAATTTGCTCATTTTTGGCATACAAATTTAATGCATTCAGGTTTAAGATATAGATCTTGTGCATTCATTTTTTAGTTGTATTATAACATGCATGTTTCTAACAGTTTTTTATCTACACATTTTCTATAATCAACTTGTATCTAATTTAACATTTATTTAAATTGAATTTACCCCTAAATCTTAGCACTACTTTGTCAATCTGATACAGGATTAAACAAACAGTATAAGTCCAATTCCAAAATACCTATGTCCACATTATTTAAACAAAATGAACTTATCCAGATTGTACTTATCTGCCATGGCAAGACCAATCTATAATCAATGAACCTTTTTCCACCCTTCTTATGAGAACCCGGCAATCGCATCCAGAGTTCTACCCCCAAGCTCCTCTTTCACCCAGCCAATCAATTATTCACATGTTGCAATTTCTGCTTCTTGGCCTCAAGACTCTAGGTCCAGCCAGCAATCACTATTACTTCCTCAAGGGAAGTCTTTTAGCGTTCAAACTTATTCCCACGGAATCCTCCTTCATCTCAAGGAATTTTCTTTTTTCTTTCTCCTAGAAAAAAAGCCCCCTCTTCCTCCTTCTCTCTTCCTTTTGTAAAGGAAGAGTAGGGGGAGGGTAACTGTTTCTTTAATTGATAATTGATAACTGATAACTACTGGGTGAAAAAGAGTTACTAAGGTTCATAATTGATTCTTTTAGAAGACCCATAGAATACCATTTTTGTCATAATTATTTATTTATTTAATAAAATTATTATTATTACTAAATCTAGTTACTGTCCACTTCTAAAAGTAAAAACTAGAGTTGATTTCCTTACTATAAAGTAAAAACATTCAAGTAAAAGTAACTTGCAGTACTAGGATGTCACATCTTCCCCTTCTTAGGGGAACACCTTTCTCGGTGTTCATCTTTCTATCTATTTCCCAAATAATTCTGGATATACCTCCTACATAAAAATGTTATCTTCCCATGTGGCTTCCTTCGGGCTGAAGTGCTTCCACTGCACTTTAACCTGGATGATAGCTCATTTTCGTAATGTTACTTCTCTCTGATCAAGTATTTGCAGGGGTTTGACCAGAAATTCTCCTTCTAGTTCGACCTGCCACAAATATCATTGTTATATAATTGATGTGTACATAATCACCACACTCTAAAGTAAATAATCTTTGAGTTATGCACACCTATTTATGTGTAGTATACATATATATATACACAACCTACGTATGTACATTCATGTATTTATATATAGTATGTTTTACTTGAAGTTCTTACCAATTTATGATATGACTGGGGTCGTATACATACTTCTTTAGAAGGGAAACATGGGACACATTATGGACCCTAATGTGACTGGGTAGGGCTAGTTGGTAGGCCACCGACCCAATCTTGTCCAAAATTTGAAATGGGCCACAGAACCGGGGGCCAACGTAGCACACTTCCCCCACTTAAACGTACATTGCTTCGGTCTAATCTGCAAATATACATGATCTCCCACCTGAAATTCTTGGTAAGTTCTCTTTTTGTCAGCATACATTTTCTGCCGGTCTTGGACAACCTTCAAATTTTGTTGAACCCTCTTCACAATTTTATCCATTTCCTCTAGCATATCTGGTTCTAATACCACTTTATCCTCTGGACTATTCCAGATTGCAAGTTTGGTGCATGTCCTTCCATAAAGTACCTCAAAGGGGCTCATCTTAAGTGACTCATGATAACCGTTATTGTACGTGAATTCTACCAGATGTAGATATACTTCCCATTTACTTGGTTGCTGCATCACATACATGCGCAACATATCTTCTAACAATTGATTCACCTGCTCAGTTTGTCCATCAGTCTGGGGATGGTATGCAGTGTTGAAGTGGACTTGCGTACCTAACCCGGTGAACAATGCTTTCCAAAAGGTAGAAGCGAACTTAACATCCCTATCTGATATTATGACTTTCGGCATACCATGTAGCTTGAAAATTTCCCTCATGAATATATCTGCTATTTGGTCTATTTGATACGTGGATTCTTGCTCAGCTTATCAACTACTGCCATAATTGAGTCATTTCGCCTTTTAGATCGTGGCAATCCCGTCATGAAATATAAAGTTACAGTATCCCATTTCCATTCTGGAACAGGTAGCGGTTGCAATAATCTAGCAGGGTGTTGGTGTTTTGTCTTAACTTGCTGACACTCTAGACATTTAGCTAGGTACTCTAAAATGTCTTTCCTCATTCCAGGCTAGTAGTAGGCTTTCCTGACAGTCGTCAAACTTTTTTGATAACCCAGGTGAGCAGCATAAGGGCTTCTATGAAATTCATCTAATATGCTTTGTTTCAGAGTTAGGTGGTTAGGTACGTAAATACGGTTTATGAATAACAATAAATTCTTAGAGTTAATGCTATACTCCCCTTGCTTTGCTAAACCTTGCACAAATTTCACTTGCTGCCATAGATAACTATATTCAGGGTCCTTATGGGCTACCTCCTTTAGTTGATCTACAAAATTAAGTTCAATTTAACTAAAAGAGATTTCATAGAGATGGTGAAGCTTTCTACTTAATGCATCTGCCACTCTATTCTCTCTTCCCTTCAAGTGCTTAATTTCAAAGTCAAATTCGCTTAAAAATTCGGTCCATCGAGCTTGGCGTGCATTCAAGGTAGGCTAATTGAAGAAATTGATTAAGTTGATGTGGTATGTTTTAAGCAGAAATCTTTTCCCCAATAAATAATGCCACCATACTTTTAGGGCACGCACTAGTGCAGTTAGCTCCAAATCGTAACCAGAATATTTATGTTCATGCTCCTTGAGTTTATGGGATTTGTAAGTGATGACCATGTCATTTTTCATTAAAATTCCACCCACACCCTCTTTTCATGCATCTGTGCAAACTATAAAATCCTCTTCAGGATCTGCAATTTTTAACACTAGAACTGTTGTGAGCAATTGTTTCAATCTATCAAAACTTTCTTGATAGTCTTTATACCATTTGAAGGTTGTCCCTTTCTTTTGTAGGGAATTAATTGGATACACAACCTTGGATAATCCCCTTATAAATCTTCTATAATAACTAGCAAGTCCCATAAATGAGTGTACATCCATCACGTTGGCTAGAATAGGCCAATTCATAATGGTTTTTATTTTCTCTAGATCAACCGATATACCCTCAGAAGATATGATGTGTCCTAGGTACTGAATCTGATCTTTATAGAAATCACACTTGTTGAATTTAGCATAAAGCTGATTTTCCTTAAGGTTTGCAGTACTATGCGAAGGTGCTCTTTATGCTCATCAATACTTCTGGAGTATATGAGAATGTCGTCAATGAATATAAGAACGAATTTATCCAGATAAGAATGGAAAACCCCATTCATTATGCTCATTAAGGTTTTTGGTGCATTGGTAAGACCAAATGGCAAGACCACAAGCTCATAGTGGCCATAGCGAGTTCTAAAAGCAGTCTTGAACATATCTTCGTCTCTAATCCAAATTTGGTGATATCCAGATCTTAAATCAATCTTTGAAAGCATCACCGCTCCCTTAACCTGATCGAAGAGGTCATCGATCCGGGGTAAGGGGTACTTATTTTTCATGATCAACTTGTTCAATTGTATGAGATCTATACATAGTCGTAGGGTACCATCCTTCCTTCTTACGAACAAAACTACAACTCCCCAAGGAGATACACTGGATCGGATATATCCTTTATCCAGCAACTCTTGCAACTGGATTTTTAATTCAGTTAGCTCAGGGATACTCATTCTGTATGGTGCCTTGGACACTGGGGCTACTCCAGGGACTAGTTCTATGGTAAATTCGAGACTTCTCTTGGGTGGTAATCCGGGAATATCTTCTAGAAATACATCCTTAAATTCTTGTATTATAGGAATTTCCTCTAGAGCTAACACCTTGTCTTTGGGGTTTGTAAAGCCCACTTGAACTTCATAGATCTGACAACCCTTACACATACATCTAGCCAGTTGATGGGTTGCTATAGATCGCAACTTCACTTCTCACTTAACCCGTTGGACCTATACTCTAGCACCATTTTTTGATAGAAAATTAATGGTCTTATCCTTACAGTTTAATAAGGCCCACTTCCGCACTAGCCGATCCATTCCTATTAAAACATCATAGGAGCCTAACAGTAATATATTTAAATTTGTGCTAATTTTCTGTTCTGCTAACTTTATTTCACAGCCTTCTACTTTTGCACAGACTTTTCTCTTTACACCGGTAGCTAGTTGAACCAACCAAGGGTTCTTAAATTTTTAACTCTTTAGGTTACATTCATCTACTATTCTAAGACTAACATAGCTCAAACTAGCACTTGGATCAATTAAAATGGAAACAGGAAGATCAAATATTTTACCTTCAAGCTCCACCTTTGAAGGTTGATAATCTTCCTCACCATCATCCAGCGCTGCATTGATTTGAGGTTCATTTCGTGCTACATCACCCATAGTAGAAGCTTCATGAATATTTGCAATGAGTTATGTTGTCCCTATGAGTACGATTCTTGTAGTAATCGGGTTCCCCACAACCCCAGTACTGTAATGGTGGTCGGGGCACCTGACTAGTTTCCAATTTACTTGATGCCTCACTTTGTCTTATATCACTCGGAGGTCTGTACTTTTGTTGATTTTGATTAACAGGTCCATTTGGTGCTTTACGTCATGAGAACCTGGTTCCTGGGCTTCTCATATTCTTGTTATTTTTAAAGTTTTTCTATCCCTTCTTGATTGACCAACTCTTCTACACTTGACCTTTCTGTCTCATTTGCTAATAGGAGATCTGATCTTTTCAGACTACTTCATCCATTGTTTTTGGATAGTCAAATTTCAGTCTTTCCTTCACGAAAGAAGGCAAGCTGCTAACAAAACGTTGGACTTTAGCCTTTTCTTCTTGGATATAAGGAATGTATCTTAGTAGTGATGTGAATTTTTTTATAAATTCATCCATCGTTTGCTACCCTAATTTTAAATCATGAAACTCTGCTTTTTCATCATAGAATCGCTCCGTCAGATATCTATTCTTGAAATGATTTTGGAATTTTCCCCAGGTAACCTCTTGCTCATTGATCTCTTTCAATGTTTTAATCCCCTCCCACTATAGGGTGGCCTTGCCTTGCAACTAATAAATTGCTAGCCTTGTTCTCAAATTTTCATCATATTCATATATTTGAAAATATTTGTTCATGTTAATAAGTCATGCCTCCGCTTCTTCCTTAGTTTCAACATTATAGTTCGTTGGCTTGATCTTCTTGAATTCTCCCTAAAGTTCTATTTTCTGTCTTTTTAATCCCTTTTTCTGGAACCATTATTTGATTCCTCCTCGTTATCAGTTTCCCCCCTTCTGATTCCTGATGTTGTTCTTGATGTTTGCGTGTTTCTGTTCCATTTTCTTCTCCTTGACTATGGTCTAGATTTCTTTGGTTCTGTCTATCTCATAAACTTTTCATAATCTTCTCTTGTTCCAAACGGAGTCTCTCATTGTCGGCTCGCAGGTTCTACATTTTTGTCCTTAACTGTTAACTTTTTCGAGTAAGGCAGCATTGGTGCCAACATTTGTTTCTCCCAATTGAACCCATACTTCTGGGTTACGTCCGATGCTCCTCTTTGCATCAAAATCATTTTGTTATTTTTCAAATTATTCAACCCATCGTCTGTGTAGTAACCTGAGGCTCTGATACCAATTGTACACCCTTATCCATAAATCACATCGTTACAAATAATATAACGAAAATATAGAAATATTTTTTATAAAAATCCCAAACTATCATTACCCTACCACAACACAATGGTACTTGGAATTTACATATTCAATCTCTGTGTAATTTGTATTAACATTGCTTAACTGATGCAACATATGGTTAATAAATTTTTATTACATCTGAACCAATGGTAATGACACCTTTGATTGATGTGAGCTCTCTGTATCTCACATCATGGATTGTATTAACTTTCCTTGGCTCGTTCGGATGGCCCTTGGCTGGATGGTTGCCAGTTGCCAGAGCTCACCCTAATCGCCTATCATTTGTGGTCCGGTGTACAACGTGGGGTTGGCAATGGATTCGAGGTCGTGTCATGTCCTACGGGTAAACCCTCTCCACCCGGCATTCAGGTACTTCCCTTGCTCATTTGTTGGGTACCGCTCTTAAGGTTGCGCTCTAGTTCCTTCAACGAATTTCCTATGCAACTCATCGCAATCTATCTGCTGCGTAAAGAAGTAGATTTCCCATACAAAACTACCTACGGACAAGCTTGTATCAAAGCTATATGTTGCCACCCAAATCATTCAAGGTTTGGTTAACACTTGAAATCCAAATTAGAATTTTGGTTCACGGTCTCTACATTCAGTCCTATTTACACTGGTTATTTAGTCCTATTATGGCGTTTTGATAATGATATTTAGATTCCTATAGGTGCCACCTCTACATAATGTATGGAGTCTCTGTTGCAGATATTCTCTTGCTTCACCTTCACGGTCCTAGGTAAGTACTAAGGGTTTTGCATGTATTAATGGTGCAGGTCTTATTTACGCAGTTTTCGGTAGTTAGATTACTCTAAAAGGGTATTAACCCCGAGAATCTGGTGTAGGGTTCGCCCAAATGGATAATGGGTGTTGCATCCAGACCTACCCACAGCAATGCGCCAGCCAGCATAAGGCCTCCGGGTATGTGGGTTTGTTTTCCCTGATAGTTGCTAGCCCCTTTTATCTCAAATGAGGGTTTGTTTTGAACAGGTTTTCCCATTTTGGTTTCTGATTAAATTAAGGATTGTGCTATACACGACCTCTATGGTCTGAATGGTGATGACCCCCTGCTCCTGGGATTACAAGGCAAATAAATGTAATTTAATCTCTGGGTTTTGTTTTGTAAACGTTTTAAGTGAGTCATTGTCGTTAACAATTTTATAAAGTGTTTTCTATTAATACAATGGAGGATTTTGTTATGCTTTTATTCAGGTTCCTTTTTATCACTGATTTGCTCTCTAAAATTAGTTTGTGGATTAGTAAATCTTCAGTTTATGTTTCCCTCAAAATGTCATTCCAGGGCATCCTCTCAGGTTGCCCTCTAAACAAATCTGATGACCGAAACTGCTAGAAAAATGTTATATATTTTTTTACAAGGGATCTCTGTTTCCCCTATTCTCCCATTTATGTAGTAAGCACTATGTTTTTCTCTTAAATCGCTTATCTTGTTGGGACAAGTTATGGTAATGAATTTCCGCTTTCTATTATGATTCCTCGCCAGAGGTCCATCAATTAAATCTTGAAATTATAATTATTGTAAATGCACATCTACCTTTTGCATCGTATTTGTTAACGTAGTCCATTCCTATGGTTCTGTTATGCTAGGTTATCTGCCAAGGTTACAATTGAAGTCACATAACAAGTTTAGTCAGTTCGCAGCCATATCACAAAAATGTGAATGCAAATTCATGTATTCTTTCTTCCATAACTTAAGCAAGATACCCACCTCGCTTCGTTTAGTTTTTCTCTTTTTTCTTAGCGATGCTTGGCTAACTCTGAGAATTCTGTTAGAGGTTCAAATTTGTTTTTCTCTTCTTTCTTAATCATTCTATGCTTAGGTTGGTGGCATAGTTTTACCCCAATTTACTAATTTTTGCATACAGATTTAATGCATTCATGTTTAAGATATATATCTTGCGCATTCGTTTTTTAGTTGCATTATAACATGAGTGTTTCCAACAGTTTGTTATCTGCTCATTTTATATACTCAAATTGTACCTAATTTAACAATCATTTAAATTGAATTTACCCCTAAATATTAGCACTACTTTTTCATATACAGGATTAAACAAATAGTATAACTCCAATTCCAAAATACCTATATCCTAGTCTTTACACATTATTTAAACAAAATTCACTTATCCAGATTGTACTTATCTGCCATGGTGAGACCAAACTGTAATCAATGAACCTTTTTCCACCCTCCCTATTAGAGCCTGGAAATCACGTCCAGAGTTCTCCCCCCAAGCTCCTCTTTCACCTAGCCAATTAGTTATTCACATGTAGCAATTTCTGCTACTTGGCCTCAAGACTCCAGGTCTAGCCAACAATCACTCTTACTTCCTCCCAGGAAGTCTTTTAATGTTCAAACTTATTCCCATTGAATCCACCTTAAGCTCAAGGAATTTTCTTTTTTCTTTCTCCCAGAAAAAAATCCCCCTCTTCCTCCTTCTCTCTTCCTTTTGTAAAGGAAGAGTAAGGGAAGGGTAACTGTTTCTTTAACTGATAACTGATAACTGCTAGCTGAAAAAGAGTTACTAAGGTTCATCAGTGATTATTTTAGAATTCCCATAGAATACCATTTCTATCATAATTATTTATTTATTTAATATAACTATTATTATTACTGAATCTAGTTACTGTCCACTTCCAAAAATAAAAACCAGAGTTCATTTCCTTACTGTAAAGTAAAAACATTCAAGTAAAAGTAACTTGTAGTACTGGGATGTCACACGATTGTTGTTAGATTTCCTCTCCATTGTTATATGGCTACGCACACCTACCATTGCGCACACTGACTCCCATATTTTCATCTTTTAAACTTCCTTAACAACAATTTTACTATGCTAAAGTAAAGTCAGTGGTTTTTTTCACCACCGGATTATTACCCTTTTTTTTCCTTTCGATTATGCTATGTAGTTTCTTTCATCTACTATTTCAATTTTACTCTTCTCCAATTTTTTTTATTGTTATTTTCATCTTCCCAATTTCTCTCTTCATTTTTGTCATATTACGTCTCCATTGTTGTTATATTGTTTATATGGCTGTACAACTCCCATTAGACGTTGCACATCTTCATGCTCAATTCACTTAATTCTTCACCACTCCATTGATTTCAAGGTTTTGGTAAGACTCCCATTAAACCTTGCCCATTTTCATGCTCAATTCACTATAAGTATGATGATGCAACCTCCCTTTATTAGTCCCTTACTTCAACGAGACTATAGCGATCAGTAGATCATTGCAAGTTAGTTAAATTTTTTGTTGACCAATTTTTTTTCCACTTAATTATGGTTTAACCAAACTTAGTGGCTATTTTTATTTGGTTGGTCAACACTCGATTGCTTTCAAGGTTTGGTAGGTAAGTACGATGATTCAACCTCCCTTTATTAGTCCCTGCCTTCAGGAAGACTATAGTGATTGGTAGATCGTTGCCACTTAATTAAATTTTTCATTGACCAATTTTTCCACTTAATTATGGTTTAACCAAACTTTTATAGTGGCTATTTTTATTTATCAAATTTTTAGGGGAGGTATTTTATTGTAAAAATATGGACCTCTTATTGCAAGTTTAGCTTATCCAATGCAAGAAAATGTTGTGATGAAATTATTTGATACAAATTTAATTTTATCCAAAGTCAGATGGGGCAAAGTTTTTGTGGTATGGCAACAAACTGACATTCTATCCAACATCAGTCGATGGAATGAGGTCAGGTGCGTCAGTTTCCTATCCCAACCTCTATTCGGTTTTCTCACTTTTCCATGACGATGATATCGAATTCTTTCACCATATCAACTTGATGAACACTACAATTAATGTGAGAACCATTAGCATCAAATTCGTTTCTTTTGGCTTGACTTTCATTCAATTTTGGAATGATTCATTCTCTGGAAAATAGATAATGACCTCCTGGCTCTGATCAGCTAGGCCCCTTGTGAATGGATTTTGGCTAGGCCTCTTGGAATGATCGGCTATTACATCCTCCTATCTATGATCTACTGAGAGGACCTTCTCGCAAACACTGTGCCTTGAGGCAATGACAACTAGTTACTAGCGCTATAATTAAGGAGAACCGGCCATCAGCGTACTGTTGGAATTTAATTCCAACTGCATCACATAAATGCTGAACAAAGATTTGATCTACAACAGTTATTTCAGATTGTTCGGTGCCACAAAGTCTTATGATATTTTTGAGCATTAAATTCAGAAATTAAATCCCCTGCAGACAACCGTCTTATTTTTGCTGAAAAGGCATTACCGCCTTCTGCAATAAATACAAAGATAAATATCAGCAGATATTTTACTTAGTTTATTGTTTAATCAGATTTTTATTTTCCTATAAATGTAACACACAGTAGTTCCGTTTTCAAGTGCAAGAAGGTGTAAGCAGAAAAGAACAACAGTTCTCTTTTCTGTGTGAGTGTAAGAAATTTTAGAACAGCAGTTTTGTTTTTGAGAGAAGGTTAGAAGAACAAGAGTGTCTCTTCTATAAATGCACAACAATGCTGAACCTATGATTTTCTGAGATAGAAAATCAATTTTTGGAACTGCAACGTTCCTCTTGTAACAGCTAAGTTTACTGTATCAGTTTTGTTTACTGTTGATGAATACAAGTTTACTGTTTTGTTGATTTTCAGTTGCTGTTACACCAAGTGTCAAAAACACTTTGATTTCACTCTGTAAGTCTATTAGTGATTTGACGCCCCTATTTTAGTTGCTGTAACACCAAGCGTCAATTTTCTTAAAGTGACTTAGCGTCAAAATCATGTTGTCATTACACCGAGTGGCTTGACGTCAAAACTCGCGTTGCTACAACACCACAAGCAGCGTTGCTGCAACACCAAACTGTGTTGCCGCAACACAGTTTCCAGTAAGCAGTTTTCTTTTTTTTCTGTGTTAACAAAAACAGAGTATTATTTCCTGTTGCTACAACACCGAATCATGTTGCTGCAACACCAAGTCCAGAAAACGAAATTATCAGTTTTTGTGCAGAAACAGAGCAGTTTTGTGTTGCCTGTTTGTTAAGGAATTTAGCAGAAAATTCCACCATTGTATCAGAGCATTGTTCTCTGGTCTTTTGTGTTTGAAATCACCATAAAATTCCAACATGGTATCAGAGCTAGTCTAGGCACTCAGTGAGTCAAAAACAGAGTTTGTTTTTCACTGTAGGAGCTGTAAGAAGTTCAGAGAGCAGATTTTTTCAGTAGAGAAAGTTTTTGCCTGTTTTTAATTTTAAGGTCAGTATCTCTTCTTTACCTATACAGAGTTAAGATGGCAGATGCTGGAACAGGTTTGACAAATTCCCAACTGCCACAGTTCAATGGAAAAAATCACAATGATTGGTCCATAAAAATGAAAGCATTGTTTGCTTCTCAAGGAATATGGGAGCTGGTTGAAACTGGCTATGCTGAACCTGCAGATGCAACAGCACTGGCTGCTTTGACAGCAGCAAAAAGAGACCAGCTGAAGAGTGACAAGAAGAAGGATGCCAAAGCCCTCTTTTTACTCTTCCAATCAGTACATGAAAGTGTCTTTCCACGGATTGCAGCAGCAACAAAGTCCAAAGAAGCATGGGATACTCTGAAAACTGCCTATCAAGGCATGGATAAGGTGAAGACTGCAAAGTTGCAGATGTTGAGGAGAGACTTTGAAACACTCAGCATGAAGGAATCTGATACAATAGATTCATTCTTCACTCAGGTTATTGGGTTGATAACCCAGATTAGATCTCATGGTGAAATCCTTGAAGAAAGAAGGGTCGTAGAGAAGATCTTGAGATGTTTACCCTCAAGGTTTGAAGCTGTTGTGGTAGCAATAGAAGAAACAAAAGATCTCTCACAGTTCACGGTAGATGAACTGAGTGCTTCTCTTATGTCTCATGAACATAGACTGAGTAGAGGAACAAATTCCTCTTTTGAGCAAGCATTCAAGACTTAGATGTCTTTTAGCCAAAGAAAAGGTCAAGGCAGAGCAAATAACAGAGGTCGTGGAAGAAGCCAAAATAGAGGCAGATATTATCCTGCAAGCACAAGCAGAAGGAGTTGCAATCAGAACCAAGATGAAGGTTCAAGGAAACAGCAAGCTCATGGACAAAGGTATGACAAATCCCAAGTCCAATGTCATTATTGTAAGAAATATGGGCACTATGCCAATGAATGTAGGAAAAAACAAAATGACATGAATACTAGGCAGAATGTTAATTTTGCAAATGAAGAAAATAAGAATCAAAAGAATGTGTTGTTAACATGTAACATTGCACAAGACAAACAAGAAGATGTTTGGTTCTTAGACTCAGGTTGTAGTAATCACATGACTGGAAATATTGCAATGTTTGCCAATCTGGATGAAGATGTGAAATCTGAGGTAGCAACAGGGACTGATAGTAAGATATCTATCAAGGGTAAGGGCAGAGTCAATATCCAAGCAAGAAATGGAGAACAGATGACTGTGCCAGAGGTATACTATGTACCTGGGCTGAAATGTAATCTTTTGAGCATTGGGCAGCTCATTGACAAAGGTTGCAACGTGTTCTTCAAAGATGATATGTGTACAATCAGAGATATACCTCCAAGTAAGAAGATCATTGCACAGGTGCAGATGACCAGCAATAGAATGTTTCCTCTCAAACTCAGGGCAGATTTGAAAGAAGGAAGAACTATTGCAGCTGTAACACAAGAAGTCTTTCAGGAACAAGTGAAAGATAAGAATTGGTTATGGCACTTGAGATTTGGACATCTCAATTTCGGAGGCCTGAATTTGTTTCACAGAAAAGGAATGGTAAAGGGATTGCCATTGATTGAGAAGCTGGACAGCCTTTGTGAAGGCTGCATCTTGGGCAAGCAGCACAAAGAAAGCTTTCCAGCAGGAAAGAGTATAAGG
>APFE031529903.1:111383-179022 GCA_000404065.3 Pinus taeda | reverse complement strand
GTGTGTATTTATTGGCTATTGTGATGAGTCAAAAGCATACAAACTCTATAATCCATCCACTAAGAAATTGATAGTAAGCAGAGATGTGCAGTTCATTGAAGATGAAGCTTGGGATGAAAGCTTACAAAAAACAGTGAATGTGAAGACAATTGTGTCTCATGAAGAAGAAGAGGAAGGGACAACAGCAAATAATCCTTCCTTGGTGGCTCCTCCTCCACCACAGCAAATTCAGCAAACCACACCACAAGTTGGAATTCGAACAGCCTTAAGAAGTCAAGGAAGTGTTTCTTCAAGCACACCACAGGGATCTGAAATACCCTCAAGTTCGGATGGAACTCCCAGCACACCAAGAAGACCAAGATTCAGAAATCTGAATGAGATTTATGAACAAGGAGAGGTAAGTACCAATACTAGTTTGAATTCATTATTCGCTTTATATTGTCATGTTGATGACCCAATTCATTTTGAAGATGTTGTAAAAGAAGATAAATGGATTGAAGCAATGAATGAAGAAATTGGTGCAATTGAAAAGAGTAAAACATGGGAGTTAGTGGACCTCCCTGAAGGCAAGGATGCCATTGGAGTTAAGTGGGTCTATAAGACCAAAAGCAATGCTGAAGGAAAGATTGACAGGCACAAAGCAAGACTTGTTGTGAAAGGCTACAAGCAGCAACAAGGCAGAGACTATGATGAAACCTTTGCACCAGTAGCAAGGATGGAAACAGTCAGAACAGTGTTGTCTATTGTAGCACAACACAAATGGAAGATTTATCAGATGGATGTTAAATCTGCATTCCTGAATGGAGTGTTAAAAGAAGAGGTTTATGTTGAAAAACCTCCAGGTTATGAAGTTGATGGCCAAGAGCATAAAGTTTGCAAACTGAAGAAGGCTCTTTATGGGTTGAAGCAAGCTCCAAGAGCATGGTACAGCAGAATAGATGCTTATCTGATTGAGAATGGGTTTGATAAGTGTGATGGTGAACCCAAACTCTACATAAAGGAAAATGACGGTAATATTATTATTCTTGTCTTATATGTAGATGATTTGATTTTTACTAGCAATGATGCTTCACTCATTGCTGATTTTAAAGAAGTCATGAAAAATGAATTTGAAATGACTGACTTGGGCTTCTTAAGATATTTTCTTGGAATTGAAGTATACCAAAGTGAAAATGGTGTTTTCATTTCTCAAGATAAATATGTAGAAGCTGTGTTGAAGAGATTTAACATGCAGAACAGCAAGGCAACTATGACTCCAACTATAGTGGGGCTGAAATTGACCAAAGAAGATAGCAGCAAGGATTTTGATCCAAAATTGTACAAGAGCATAGTTGGCAGCCTTATGTACTTGACTGCAACTAGGCCAGACATTAACCACGCTGTGAGTTTAATCTCCAGATTTATGGAAAGACCGAAAGAGACTCATTGGCAAGCAACCAAGAGGATTCTAAGGTATGTCAATGGAATGAAGGGGTTTGGTATTTTATATTCCTCTTCTAAAAGTTTCATGTTGACAGGTTACACGGACATTGATTGGGCTAGAAGTGTTGATGATAGGAAAAGCACATCAGGATATATGTTTCATATGGGATAGGGAGCCATCTCATGGGCTTCCAAGAAGCAACCAGTTTTGGCTTTGTCAACAGCAGAGGCAAAGTATGTGGCAGCAACAGTAGCAGCATGCCAATCAGTGTGGCTGAGAAGAGTTCTCAGAGATTTGTGTCATGAATAGGAAAATGGCACAACCATTTACTGTGACAATAGCTCAGCAATAGCTTTATCTAAAAACTCTGTTTTTCACAAAAGAACAAAGCACATAGATACCAAATTTCACTTCATACGTGAATTGGTTAACAATGGTGAGATTGTTTTGCAGCACTACAGAACAGAGGATCAGGTAGTTGACATCCTGACAAAACCATTGCCAAAGAAAGGTTTTGATCATTTCAGGAAATGCCTGGGTATGCAGCAGTTGAAATTAAGGGGGAGTGTTGGAATTTAATTCCAACTGCATCACATAGATGCTGAACAAAGATTTGATCTACAACAGTTATTTCAGATTGTTCAGTGCCGCAAAGTCTTCTGATATTTTTGAGCATTAAATTCAGAAATTAAATCCCCTGCAAACAACCGACTTATTTTTGCTGAAAAGGCATCACCGCCTGCTGCAATAAATACGCAGATAAATATCAGCAGATATTTTTCTTAGTTTATTGTTTAAATCAGATATTTATTTTTCCTATAAATGTAACGCACAGTAGTTCTGTTTTCAAGTGCAAGAGGGTGTAAGCAGAAAAGAACAGTAGTTTTGTTTTCTGTGTGAGTGTAAGAAATTTCTGAACAACAGTTCTGTTTTTTTACTCTAAGAGAAAAGAGTGAAGGTTAGAAGAACAAGTGTGTGTCTCTTCTGTAAATGCACAGCAGTGATGAACCTGCGATTTTCTGAGATAGAAAATCGATTTCTAGAACTGAAGCGTTCCTCTTGTAATAACTAAGTTTGCTGTATAAGTTTTGTTTATTGTTCACGAATACAAGTTTACTGTTTTGTTGATTTTCAGTTGCTGTTACACCAAGTGTCAAAAGCACTTTGATTTCACTCTGTAAGTCTATTAGTGATTTGACGCCAACTCCATTTAGTTGTTGTTACACAAAGTGTCAATTTTCTTAACGTGACTTAGCGTCAAAATCGTGTTGCCCTTACACCGAGTGGCTTGACGTCAAAACTCGCGTTGTTGCAACACCACGAGTAGCGTTGCTGCAACACCAAACTGTATTGCCGCAACACAGTTTCCAGTAAGCAGTTTTCTGTTTTTTCTGTGTTAACAGAAACAAAGTGTTATTTCATGTTGCTGCAACACCGATTCCTGTTGCTGCAACACCAAGTCCAGAAAACGAAATTATCAGTTTTTGTGCTGAAATAGAACAGTTTTGTGTTGTCTGTTGGTTAAGGAATTTAGCAGAAAATTCCACCATTGTATCAGAGTGTTGTTCTCTGGTATTTTGGGTTTGAAATCACCATAAAATTCCAACAACTCTTTGGGTAAAAGTGAACCTCGTTGATCCTTTATTGCTGCTAGTGTTGAAGAAGATGACAATTTTTTTTTTTCAAGAAACTGTTGATAACAAAGATGCAAGACTTGAATAATAACTCCACAAGAAATTGGTTCTAGTAGATGCCACTTAAATATGGTCGAGCAGTAACCCACCTGGAAAGTAATAAAATACAAGCAGATCTATGTTTGAGTTTTCTAATGTGGTTTCTTGTATGAAGCATTGTAAAATCGAAGTGGATCATGACGTGTGGAAAATTGAAAGACGGTCTCTCTAATTCTATATTTTGATTTTGGTATTTAACATATATATTTTTATTGAAATGTGCCACATTTTGGAAAGTGGCATGTTAGAATTAACGGGGAAAGCCAAGCTTAGCTTACCAATGGATTTTTGAATTTTGTATGTAGTTTTGTCTATGTATGCATAGGTATGAGAGTGGGACCCGAAATGCATTGGTATCTGTTGGAAGAATTACTTCACTTTTATGAAATCCTTAATATCCATGCTGGGGATAGTTACTTGTTGGGAATGTTTACCAACACCTTGGGTTTTGGTGTAATGGAAAACCACTTTATGGAATCAGAGCGTGGACCCAGGTTCGATTCTCCCAAGTTGCATTTGAGGGGAGGTGTTGGAAGAATCACCGCATCTCTATGGAACCCATAATTTCCACCCTGGGGATCCTAGTTACTGGTTTGGAACGTTTATTAACACCTGCAGCTTTCGGTGTAATGGAAAACCTCTTTAATGTTTATCCTCTAATTTGTAAAGGAAACGGGGTTTTTATTTTTTATGGTTTTTCTATATATCTATATATATATTATATATATATATATATTATAATATATATATATATATATAATATATAATATATATATATATTAGATATGGTTAAATTTTTGTCAATTAAATATTAAAAAAAAATAGATAAAAAGAGAGATTTTCCTAACTAGGGTTTTGTTTTATTATAAATAAATATATAATATATATATATTAATATAATATATATGGGTTAAAATATTAATTTGTAATTTAATTATTTATAAAAAAAATTATAAAAAGAGAGATATTTCCTAAAACTGTTTAAAGAATTAGTTAGTACAGCTAAGTTGGGAGGCAGAAGTAAAAGCCTAGGAATTAGATTTTCAAAACATTTGGAGTTGAGTCTTCGTGACTGGGTATTATAATCCAAAAATATTTTTGAAGCTTAAATAATTTATTGTAGTTTGATTCCAGTTTTGGGAAGTTGCAACGATTATTTTTCCTCTCATTTCTTAGTATTCATCCATGTCTTTTCTTCTCCTAGACATTGTAAGGTGTTTTTAATGAATTTATGTAATTGTACTCATGACAATTAATCTTGAAACCCTTAATGGGTGCTCCACATTCACGAATCCTATTCGTATTTTCTTAATCTTACATTATTCTTTCTATAATAGTTTAAATTCATATTCTTAAGTGCCTAATTTGGACTCTATTTTGTTTTCTTCTTCAATTCACTCCAATATTCCAACACTTTGCAACTCTGAGAGTTTCCATGGCCATTCTTCTTTGGAAGGCTTGGGCTTTTAGAACTATAAGTTTTGGTTACAAGCCTTCATGGCATGTACTTATATCCACTAATTTTAAATATTTTTATCCAATTTCAAAATGTCTCGAGCATTGGTTCCCCACAACTAAGAACTATCTCTTGAGATACAACATGACCCAATTAATATTTTCCCTACAAAGGTTTAGCTTGCAAAGGTTGACCTTGAACAAATTGAATTTGAATAGGTTGAATCTCAAAAAATTGTCCTTGAAAAGGCTGACTTTTAAAAGCTTGACCTTGAAAAGGTGGGATTTAAAAAGCTTGACCTTGAAAAGGTGTTTGCATTATCCCAGTACCAAGGTTTCTGACAGGAATCTGTGTTGTAGATTGGATAATAGGACCAATTTGATATGCAGATGCCTAAGGGATAGCTTGTGTAGGTTGTGAAACATGTATTTGAAGGGTAACTTGGATATTTGTTCATGATATGCCTTGGATAGGTGTTTGAGGTGAACTTGGGATTGGTTTCAGAATAGATTTCTGAACAATAGACTGAACAATTGTTTGAAGTCCAATTTGAATACGTTGTTGAACTGGTTGTTTAACAAGTGTTTGTGGAATTCCTTAGAGAGGATATTGGATAGGTGCTTGTGGAATTCCCTGGATAGGTTGCTGGACAAGTAGTCTAATAACTGGAATAAGCATTTGTGTAATAGATTGTCCAGTAAGCCGAACATGTTAATCAAATGGAACTTGTGGAGAAACTAAAACAAGTTGTTGAGGAAAAGAAGGGCTCCAAATAATACTCATCCAAGCATAAGGAGTACCAATCAAGGTTTGAGCCACAACATGTTGACCCACACCGACTTGAGGTATCTCACCATAAGTTCTAGTAAAAGGTTGTCTTCGAGGTGTAGGATATGCTCAAACAATAGGTTAACCTCTAGTTGGAGGATAAGATGGTTTCACCCTAGCAAAATAATAAACAAGAGTCGGGGTTACTTGAGGATTAACTAAGTTACCAGATACGATGTGAACATATTGGTCTGATGCCAAAGGTGCTTCAGGTACATATGTCATGCTCTAAATAATAGATGCAGATAAACCAGATGACCAAGTATAAACTTGAGGGGAGGGAGTAGCTCTTGAAAAAGTTCCAGTAAATGAATGGTACATAGGAGGAACTGAAGGAAAACCATACAATAATGACTCTGGAGAGCTGGTAAACATAGAGGTATCAGTAGATTGACTCCCAAGAGGGCTTTATGACATGGTTCATCTCAGTGAATAGTTAAAAGGAATGTGGTGAGGTGGAAAAAATTGACCTAAAAAGTCTAAAGGGGTAGAATACCAAGGATTAGCTCAAAAAGTATCAAAAGGAACTCCTGGAAAACATCTTGGTTCACTGGCATTAACTGGACTATGAGGTGATTCTTCCTCCTCGTTCCTAGTAATGTCTTCAATACTAATTAAATGAGGAGGCAATCCAATTGTAATTATAAGTTTCCTTTGAGGTGAAGGTGGCGTAGGAGTAGGAGCTATAATAACTGAACATGATTCAATTTGAGAAATATTAGAATTGGGTTCTTCAACTTCTGGTTCAATTAGTTATGTGTCTGAAACTTCTCTAGGATTAGATTCACTTTGAATAACTCTTGTAACTTCTGGCCCATGATGAACTAACCCTAATTCGACTTCTTCGGTTGGAATCACTTCAATTTATATTGTCTGAGATTCTATAATTGTTGATGTTTTTGTTTTTTTTGAGGTTCCATATCCTATTTATTTTGACCTTTCAATTTTAATATTTTGCAATTAACTAGGTGTAAATTCAGGGGGTAAGCACTGCATGCTACTTGAATGCCTTAGTGGATCAGCCACAATGAAATTTTATGAACAAACCAAATAACATTCAAAATCCACACCTAAGGTCTTTAGAAAGTAAAAAATAGAAAATAACATGTGCTAGTAAATCTAAGGAATCAAAACATGTAAACAATATTTTCACAATGAAATCACTAGTAGGTGATGAAACACAATGTCACAGAGATCAATATGAAAAGTGGCTAAAGATAGAGTGGGTGGGATCAGTCATGCTGACAACCTACTTAATGTTATCTAGTGCAAGTAATCTTCACTTATGCCATCTCGAGTGAAGAATACCCTCAAAAAAGGCCCGAGTGAGTCTAGCCAACATTTGTTCTAGATACAACAGAGACTTCCCCTCCTCTGTCACCTTAGGTAATAACCCTAATATTATTGTATCCAAGGTTACCAATTAAAATAATTTAACTTGGGGGGACAGTCATAGATATGACATAGATGCAAGAGAAGAGTGACAAAGCTCAATCCCATTGAAATTTCCTCAACATGGTTAATCTTAGGTTTACTTCTAAGTGACTCCCAAGTACTTTTGACACCGTTGTTAATGTGTAAATCACTCTACCATAACCAATGAAGTGGGGTTGATCACTCCATTGGGTTCGACATGATCTTGTGCTTAACTCCTTTGTGAGGGGAGATTTACAGAGTCAAATTGCAGTAAATGGATTTACTCCCTATCGCAAGATTCTAATGTTTGTTTAAAGCTTTGGAAAGTTAATTTACTTCCCTATTCCAAATCCCCATAACCTGATCTAATGTAGGTGGAAAGAAGACCTAAAATAATAAAAATTTCTAAATTAATTTTATTAGTGTTGTTTTTTAAAAGTTGTTATTTACTCAAAGGTAATGGATATGAAACTAATGGTGTTATGAACTGAAGAAAACCCTTAATGCAATTGAAGATGAAAGTGTAATATTTTATTTTCAATGAATTTATAAGTGAAATAGGATGAGAGATTTTTCAAATTTTCAACGAAAATGAAAAAAATATTAATTTCCCACTATATCCCTTTTCCTAAATGTAAATATTTAGTTTCAAATTACCCAAATACATAAATTCACTTTCAAAATTTCAATTCGCCCAGTAACTAAAAAATCAAGAAACTTTCCTTTTGACATAAAATCACTCAAAAATTTCGAAAATGCATGAAGAAACCAATCAAAATGAAAAACTAATTTCTTCTAATGAATGCTATGAATTTATTATGGTCAGCAATACAAATCTGAAACACTTCAATACTAAAAGAAAAATGGCTTTTCGTTTCAAATCCACCATAAGAAGCACGTTTCATAAAAAATACTCATTCTTGAGAATCATTGATTTTCATTAACAAAATAGTCTTCCATGAAAGAGTAAAATAAACACAAGATCTAATGTGTTCAAAAGAAGAAATATATGAGGATAGAAAAACAGGACAACTTGACCTTTGTTTTAATAGATCCATAACAAAGCAGATGAAGCTTTTACCCTAATTTGTGGAAACAAGAAAATTTCAAGCAAACTCTTTCACAACACCCAACTAAACTAACATAGACTTTATGATGGTGTAAACAAGTGTAATGAAGCAAAAAAATAACAAAATGTTCTTGACTTGGTGAAGAGAAAAATGAAATTTTAAAAAATTCTAGGTATGTGTATAGGAAATAGTTCCATCCAATGCACATACACAGTTTTGCTAAGCGTTAAATGCATAGAAGTACTCTCTCTGCCTAATGATAAAGTGCACACGGTGTGAAATTTTAGAAAAAATAAAAACAATCCAAACAAATCATCAAATATAGACTTTCAAAATTTTCCAAACAATCAGAGAGGGCTATAACAAAAGCATCAAAAGTAAAAGCAAAGCGAATGATGGAGACTAAGACATTCCATAGTGGAGCCACCAATTTTATAGGTGGACTAGTCCCTCTTACGGAAAAGATGGATCTCCCTATATCTTAAACAAACTCTAGTTACAAACAAGAAAAGAACTACTACCTTTACTTAGATTATGATTGATTGAAAGAAGTAATGTCTGAGAGATCACTTACTAGTCTAAAGAAGTTCCTGTTGAAGTCATTTTAGTGCCTTTGATATTTGGCTTCTCCTTGATGCTTTAGAGACTGTTCGAGCACTTTCCATAGCTTCTCCATGATGTTTCAAAGAAGATCCGCATAGAGAGAAACAAACAAAGTATCAAAGCATCTAGTGTATAGAACCAAAGATAAATGAAATACTTAACTCAACATATATCATAAACAGAATCAATAACCAATCATAATCTATGTGAGTGATCAAGGAATGTCACAAATAATATCATAATAGACATTATTGGGAAAGAATTTCCCTTTTATTTAATAAAACAGAGAGAAAACTTACAACCTCAAAGCCTTGATGTTACAAGCTGCTTTCCACAATCTCCAACCTTCTCCTTGGATGAAGAGCCTTCTAGCCTTATTTCTACATCATAATCATACCTTCAGTAGTCCTCTCTAATTGTTTGGCCTATTTTTTATTTATAGGCTAAGAGGAGGAGGTTTGGGATCCTCTTCCAAAGGGATGAGATCCACAAATGCTGGGATAGGGGATCCAAAAAGAAAGGGAGGTAGATCCATGATGGGAGGGATTAGGCTTGAGTAAGCATCCATTCAAAGTTGTTAGTTGGGAAAGATTTGACTAACAAAGCTTCTAGAATTTACTTTGTGTTTTTTACTTGCATTAATTCATGTGTGCAGGCCATAGTGTAAGACATAGACCCTTTTCATAGCTTCTAATGGTCTCTTCTTTGTATGGGCAGAAATTGAATAGGGAAGTATGCAGGCAGTCAAAAATATGTTTTTTGGGCCTTAAGATCCATGAATTTCATTCTCTTTGGGATTGTTTGGGTTCTAGCCTTTCAGGGCGGTGCTTTAGAACACTTTGATGGATAGCAAATGTTCCAGACTGATGGTCATTTTCCTAATGAGACAAAATGACATGTAACACCTCTAGAAATAAACCCTTATTGCTTCTTATCTAATAATAGTGTTCCTTGAATGTAGCATCTTTGTAGAGTGTTAAGTATAATAATTCCTTCTTTTGGATGCCTATGCCTTTTTCTTAACTTGCTTCCTCCTTCCCGATCGATATCCATATTTTTCAGTTAGAATTGTGCTTATTTATATATCTAGCACCAAGTTCCCCCAATACCACAACTTTTACCTCTACTTTCCTTTCTAGTTCTTTGACAATATTTCCATTATCTACTTTAGAGATTCTCAGTTTAGAGCTTAGGATTCTAAGGTTTTCCATCAAATCAAGAGAGTCCTCTTATTTCTTTCTCCCAACTGAATCTTCTTCTTAAACATCCCAATATCTATTTCTGCCATATTGCTCCATCTTGCTTTTCATCATTTTCCTCTCTTGAAATTAATTGATTTCTTCTTATGTAATGTTACACACACATAACTGTTAGCCAACCAAAAATGCAATACAAACACAATTACTCATCACATTGGATTATTTAAAATAAGCATGTTGAGGTGAAACCATCTGAAACATCAATTCTCAATTTGTATGTAGATTTGAAGATAAAATAACCAATCATTAAAATAAAATATTGTATCAATTGTAACTTGAAAACAAAACACATATGCGATAAAAAAAATTCTAGATGATTAAATATTAATCTTAGGTGTGCGAATGTGAGCATCTTCAGGTCCAATGTTGAATTGTGCTTTGGTATGACTTTGTAACACATGCTCCTATCCCCTTTGGTTATTCTCATGTAGTGGAAGGTGTTACATCAAAATTTTCCCAATATCTAAGGTCTATTTTATGTACATGGGGTAACAAAAATCCTCATTTTCCAACATCCTTCAAACAAAACAAAACAAATGTCGTTGACAGAACTAGCTCGTCAATGGATTCCCAACAATGTAATTTCTATCCCAATTTGATGCTTGGATCAAAAGGTAAGGCCATTTAAAGAGTAGAATTTTAACTTCCTTGCAACATTTGCAACCCTCCACATGGCCTGCCAAGTGGCATACGTCCCTCTTCCACATCACATGCAATGTATACCACATTAGTGCACTAGGCCATTGCATCAAAATCCAAGAAGGGTGCAATAGAGCCTACTGTTAGATGGAAGGCATAGTTCACATTAGTAACCAAGTCAAATTCTATCATGGCTCCTTCCAATTGTACCCAAATACACACAACACACATTGTTGATGTCACACTGACATTTTGATGACATCAATATTCCGCATGGCATTCACTGAAGGTGACATATGTCATTCACAACTGGCCCCCTTGGCCACCCAAAATGACCATTTATGTCTTCCACATGTCACACAAGAAACCTACCATGTTATCACTCTCACCACATTATCAATCTTCATCATCCAAATTTGCATGTGGCCATACCCGATATATGTGGTGCCTTCCACCTCAGTTTATACTGAGGATTCCACGAAGTCTCAGTCCTTCATGTAAACAACTGAATTCATATTATAAGAATTTTGGTGGCCCCATGCTAAAGTCCTCCATGTTATTGTCCCTAGTGCCATCGCATTAGGGTGCAAGGGAAGCTCATTCCGAAACAAAGTGTGGCATGACGAAAAACTCTCCATTATATGACAAAATAATGGTCCATCATGCACTTTTGGTCATATAACCAACCTCCAAAGAGTCACCAATCAATAATGGGGCATGCCATGTGATTATGCACTAATACCTGAATTAATGAATAATCCACCTATCAACTCTTTGATTAAGCATTAAGAAGGGGGATTAACTCATAATTAAGGTAATGTACAAGGATTACCCAACTCCTCCATTCTTTTTTAATTTCATTGAATGCCTTTGCAATGTAACAAGGTCTATTTGGTATGTACACAAGCATTCATGCTTTGTGGAAACTAGGCTTAGAAGCCTTAAGGGCTTTGATGGATTTTGCAAATCCATTCTTGATTTTAAATGATACTCAACAATGTTATTTCAACCAGATTTAATCCTTCACCGCGTTTCACTCAATCTAAACATTGAACATAATTTAAATAAGGAAATAACACTATAAACATGCCTCCAATAGGAATAAGACACGACTAATACATAGGTAAAAATTAATTGTAACATAGATATAACAATATCTAATTAATCCCATAATGGATCCAATATGAACCATCAGATTTTCTAATGTGATTCACCATGCAATGATAAATAGACATATTAATCATTTCAAACCCATAATATTCATGGGATTACACACACACCACAACGGTTTAACTAAGTTTATTATAAAATCATACATAGTGCATATCCATCCTATACATAAACAGAGGGAATATAATTATTAAGAAAGAAGAATGAATCATCACAATTTGTAAGCATGCCAAACATCAAAGCATTGTCATCAATAGTTAATTGATTTCTTCATGCAACCAATCACATCTCTCTCTCTCTCTCTCTCTCTCTCTCTCTCTCTCTCTCTAGTATATATATATATATATACATATATATAATATATATACATATATATATTATATATATATATATAGATATATATCTAATCCACATGAAGTTAGTAGTCAACCTAGACAGCAAAACTTCAAGCCATATTCTTTATCAATGAAATGTAGAAATTTCTAATGACCATTGAAGATAACACAAAGCCATACATTATTCATTAACATATTGGTCTTGGGAATTAATCTAGGTTCATTATTAATAAACCATGCCACTTATTTGAATGGCTAGAGATGGTTGGAAACTGAAGGTGGGAATTCAATTCTCCACCGAGCCATAAGCCACCTACACCATCTTTCTCAAAATTGTCCACCCCCATTCTAGATCCATAATCTAATGGATTTCAATTACACCCAACTAGAATAATTCTCAAATCTGGGAGTATGGGATCACTTTTTAGGTGGTTTATCAGTTGTATCCTCTAGGGAAGAACTGCAGGAACTTGTAGCTCACAGTATGGGTGGTTTATCAGCTTTCCTAGCAAGCTCTCAATGCTTTATCAATCCTCTTAGAAAACACTTAGTGCTTTATTAAGCCTTTTAGAACATAACCAAGTGAATTGTTACCTTGCATAGATTCAATACATCAACGTAGGGAATCACATTCCATCAGCCTCAATAGGATTTCTCGAGTGCTTAACATTCATGCTATTGCACGACAAATCTCATTCTCTCTCCAGATTTCTCTTGTGCATTTTGTCTTTATTTCTTATTCTCTCACATGTTATTAGTCTGACATTCTACTCTTCGAATCGACTATGTTTCATTTGTATCATTGTCTTTTGCTTCAAGATATTTTTACCCCCACATGGCTATTCAATTCCTGTCCACATCAGATAATGGAAGTGGGGAATGTGGGCATATCCTCTTCTCGTCAATGTGAGCTAGCTATTAGGTGGTACCCACCAACACCACTCATTGTTTTCTCCAAATCATGTATCTATTAGCCCACTCTTCAATCAAACCAAAATATTAAAATTCATTTACAACTAGAGTCATTATTTAACATTACAAAATCAGGGGTGATATAGGGGTTCCATTATTTATCATTACATCTTGTTCCATAAATGAGAAAATATATTTGAAAGTAGTATTTTATGAGAAAAACAAATTAAGAGGAGGATTTTGTAGTAATGGGTTAGGCCATAATGTGAAAAGGTAACTCCATAGTGAGTTTCCATTTCCTTTTATGTGCACTTTCAGATATGCAGTAAAGAGAGATGGGAATAGGCTTTGTCTTCTAGCTAGTTTTTCTACCACATTGAGTTTACTAGGATAAATTTTGTGTTTTTTTATGTGGACAATGCTTTTATGTTCCTTTACATTCCATTTGTTATTTCAATTATTCCATAAACTCAAGAAAACCTAATAGTTCAATAATCTACGATTGAAGGAAAGTTAGTATCTATAGTGTAAGATTTTAGAATATAATAATATTTTTATCATGAATCATTTGAGTGGAATATACATGGTAGTTTTCATATTAGAACATCTCCAAATGCCATAGGGTTCTGGTAAGTATTGATCTTACTACTACCCTCATCTGATAATCATAACCATAATATTAGTAGCACCCCCCTCATACAAATATTGTACTACCACTTTCAACTAGTGATCACAATAACAATAATAGTGGCATGTTTAGTCTTTGGGCACAAAAATAGTATAAGGAGCTCAGAACACTAATATTTATCACCCATTCAAGTTGTTAGCACACTCCCAACCTCTTAATCCACATAGACTAGGTGGGTGTAGACACATTTACACCCTAGCTCAGTAATAACGTGACATAAATGCATTTAAAGTACTAAGTCCCAATGATTCATGTTTGTTTAACATTTTCCCAATACTATCTCTTACCCTTTCCATTATTCACTCAAGGGTGAATTTGTGCTCAAGAATGAATTCACAAGTGTAAAAGGAAAAGTCAAGGTAAAATGCATCCATTTCTCATTCAACTTATTTACCCAATTTAACTCTAGAGGTCATTCTGACAAGAATTTCCCATTCCCAAGCTTCATAAGCTCAAGGATCATATGCCCATCCTCATTGAGACAATAACCCTCCCCTTGACTTAATTCCCACAATAACCCATAGTATCTCAATATGTAGTAGGTGGTTTCATCCAATATACTAATATATACATCAAATATCATCATTGTAATTTGTCTCATGAAGTATATTATTAAACAAGAATAAATGATAAATTGTAACATGAACCATAATAAATCATATATCTTAAATCATATTGAAGAAAGGTATTCAATCATACCAATAATCATAACAAGGTATCCACACATATCAATGATCCTAACAAGATTTCCAATCATATTATCAAGCCACCAAATTGTCACATTTTGCACCATTCCAAGCAACCATTTTTAGTAAATTTATCATACTTATTTGACCATGTACTACCCATCTTGCCATTATTTGTGAATATACCACAATAATAGTTGTAGTGGTTGATTATCATTATTTCACTTTATTTTCACACAATTGGAAAGGATTATTGTTGTTTTTAGCTAATGATGGTTTCCTAGCTTGCCTCATGTAGCTTCTATGTAGCCTCTAAGATTATATGGTGCCACACCAACTACCAAAAGCACACAAATAAATTAACTACTAGAAGTGGAGAATGGTCAAGTTACTGAAAGTGCGCAAGCTATGCCAATCCAATTGAACTATCGAAAGTATCTGAGTTATCATGATTTTGAGTGTAGTATTCCAGTAGTTACACAAGGATTTGTACTTGCTTTCAGTTACTAGAATGTCCTGTAGTTGACCACCAATGGTGAACTTGTTAGTTGAGATATTTCTCCACAAAATAAACACAAATCATGACACAGGATTTATATCAACAATATTATTTTATCTTATTCACGTTGCACCTAGGTCAGTTCTAGAAGCCTCTAGGAAGAGATTAACAATTTTGAGAGCTTGCGTAAGGAAGAATGGTGTCATCAAATTCAAGCGTGATTTATGGGAAAGAAAAGAAGAATATGGAAAAAATAAAATATGGGTTGCTTTTAGATCATCCCCATTCATTCTAATATATATAATTTCCTCCAGAAATTGGGAAGATTGGGGGATATCCAGGGTTCTTTTAGAGGGAAATTTCTAGTTGAGGCCATTGTCCAGCTACACGCAACATGGACAAGAAGTTACCATAGCACATCGGATCAATTTATGTATAAATGTTAGTTAACATAATGCATCAGATAAAGTTATTTTAAGATGGTTTCATGCAAAATAAGATTTATTTGATCAATTATTTAACTGAGGATACCAACAAATCAATTTTTTGTTAAATAAATCATGATTTGATAATCCATTTTGGGGAAAACAATTGCATCTCACCCCCAATATTTTATGTATAAACCTATGAGTAAAAACCAATTTCAAAGGTTGTCAGAGGGGAAGTATAGTATTGATTTTGGTATAATAGCAACATATAGAAGCTTGTCTAAACCTTTACTCTATAATTTTTGGTTGAATAATGAAACCATCTTGTTGCTGATCATTTTTTGATTTGTATAATCCTATAATGCTCCCATCTAGGAAGGGCTCCCTATGTTTGGATACACTTGTAGAGTTATATAGTTTTGTAGATGTTATTTATTTTATTTTATACACGATTACATCATAGTTATCTATTTTCGTTTCCTATTCCCATAACTTTTATATTCCTATTTTTTTATTTCATGTATAGTTAGATTTGTTCTAGTAGTTTAATTCATGTAATTTCTAGATCTTTGTGTGCCTGTGTGGTGTGGCTTTCAAGGCCCTAATGTGAGGAGTTGTTAAGCCATGGACCCAACTAGTGGTCGAGAGAAAAAATGGTTGAAAGCTATGACTCTTGTCATCTTATTTCAATCATGTGCGGAGCGTGTTTGTTGTTATAGGAATTATTGAGCCCCTTGGACACCTTTAAGATGCTAATGAATGGGATGATATTTTAAATTATTATTTATCATTTTTCTATAGGGCATGCAAAGGGTCAGTCCATTTTCCATCAATTTCCTGTAAATCATGTTCATAACAAAATGTTATAGTTTCTTTTGATTTAGAGCTAGTCAATCGTATTTCTTCATATATTTTTCCAACACCTCATTAGTTTATGAAGTCTCCATCTATAATTTAATGAGCAACAATTTAAGAAATTATATTTCTGATCACATATGTACACATCTGAACCATAATATGAAAACACTATAGGGTAATTTATCTAGAACGTCAATAGTAATATGGAATGACTATAATTACATGGCATTTAACATATGCAAACTTTATGACATACCTTTCTAGTAGGGTACCCACATAAGTGACATCTTACCAGGGAATCTACACACAATCGCAATGGAATACATTTCTAATAAGACATCGACATAAGAAAACATCATATGAGGGTGAATCACATCATAATATGACAAACCATATTAATCTTCATCAAGGGTTATCACAACTACTTGACCATCATTAAGAATACACAACATTATATCGATATCCATAGCATTGATAATAATAGTGGACACTATGAACAGGAGGAGAAGGAGAGGATGAGGTAGACCTCGGAAGGCACCGCAATCTGAGCCGGAGACTCTGGCCTGGAGTCAACAAAATAAGGGACGGTGCTCCATGGAACGGGCAGCGAAGGACGTAGAGAAGGTGTATATTCAAGGGAAATATAGCGATATAAGGAGGATGATCGACGCGATGGAATTTAGTGTTCTAGAGGAACCATCCGACCCAGAAATGGAGGAGTGGATTACTCTGCTTCCGGACCCGAGGAATATGCGCGGCCGCCTGACATTATACAAACAGGCTCTTCACATGTAGTGGGTAATGAAACATTTGCTAGCCAGAGCAATGGAGCAGGTTTCTGTAGAGATGACAGAGATTTCTCAAGGGATGCTGATTATGAAAAAGGAGATGACCAATCTGCAACTCGTGATGTGAAACCAAGACAACAAAATCAAGTAAGTCCATGTCTTACTGAAGGAATTTTCCATGGCGAAGCATGAGGGAGAATGCAAGCAAGAAATTTGGGTAGATTGATTGTCTGTTCTGTTATTTTTTGAATTTTGTGGTAAGCCTTAGAGAATCAATCTGTATGGAACTTATATTAGGGGTCAAAGACTAGATATTGGAAAACAGAACGTAGATAGTGATCTGTTTTGGTTCTTGGTATGTATTTTTAAGTTTGACAAGTAAACATTCTCAAACTATGCTTCTATGAGTGACCAACAGACATGGTTTCCCTTTGAGGCAGGTTGAGGTCACAGGTTTTGTATAGTTTCATTATGGTTGTATATAATAGAATGGTAACATCGTAGCTTACAAAAAAAAAGAATAGTGGACACTAAGTATATACGTAATATTATCCATGCCATTAAGTACAAACGAAGCTAACCATTATCAAATATTTATTAATTCTTCATAATCATTATCAATAAAATGAAGGTATCTATTAATAAATTCCTATATTCATCTTAATCTCAACAATCATATAGGTGTGTATGTTCATCATACTCAATCATTATGTTGAACAGTGTGGTGTCATTGATGTCAAAGTTAAGGAGTAGGATGAATAGTATGTTGTTACTAATGTCAAATGGATGTTTCCCAAGAATTATCAAGTAGAAAAGGAATAACCTTGAAGTAAGGTGTAAAGGAGGAAATTTGGTGAAAACTTCAAATTTGTTAAATTTTCTACAACGTCGAAAGGAATATTGTGTAGCAAATCAAATCGTCAATCCACATTGATTATGTACTCCTTCCATTTGTTTTTGATTTAATATAAAATAAGAATCTAGGTTTATAAAATCTATTAAGGTATCTGGGATTCACCCACCCTTCCCTGTGGACCAAATTGTAAGAGTTATATGGTTATTTGGATATCCAATCAAATAGGAAAGTCACTTGTTTATGAATGACTTGAGTTAAGCTATAATGTGATTTCTGCGTAAAACCCAATGATTGATATTTATGGTATCAACTAATAGTCCTTTACTAAACCATTATTATATTAATTAAACTGTAATTAAACTATATTAAATAGGTTTAACGATTCTAGGCATATGGGGTACCAATTGCTATATTGATTGAACACCTCGGTATGATGTGAGCATGGAACTAGTATGACACAAAAATGATGGGTCCCATATCGAGGTACCACAATCCAGATTCTTTAATGATAAATCCATTTATAAAATGGGTAATGATCTAGCATGAAATGGTAGAGATATTACATGATAAAAATATGATGTGGCACCACATGGATGACAAGTGGCATTTGTTTTTGGCCTTTTTGGATTGCTAAATGAAATTTATGGATGACAAGTGGTAGAATCATATCATGACACATGGAAGAGGTATGACGTGGAAAATGTGAATCCTTCCTCAGGTATCATGATGAGTAACCAATATTTGGTATGATGGAAAATAGGACATCAATTTCATATCATGGAAAATATTGTAAATAGTTTGTTAGTTGATAGGAAAGGAGTAGTAGGGTATCAGGTGAATAACAATGCATGAGCCTATAATATGTATAATTCTACTATGAATGTTGAGGTCACAGAACATGGTCAAGTGGCCATGATTGCTTAACCTTGGAGCTAGTTAGTGATTGGGTATCTACGAATATCGGTAATGTGAAGAGTGTCCTGATTATGAAGGGATTAATATTAAGGATTTGTCAAAGAAACTATTTGAATTGTCATCTCAGTACTTGGTCATAATCCATGCTTGGTAGTGTAGCCCCTAGGGCTAAGCACTTATGAAAGGTTATCATTAGGGTCACTTGGTATTTGTGTTTGGGACACCAAATTTATTAAACCCATGGTTTTAGCTAAAGGCTTTTTGTGTGGCTCATAGTATTATCCCCATATGGAGCTCAAGGATTCTTTCAACTCTGATTAAGTTAGTCTCATGTTTTGTCGACCTAGATTTGGATATGTTCTATAAATATATTGAATGAGAAAGGTATGGTGTGAGTTATATTGATATGATTAATCAATCAAAAATAGATTAAAAGGGTGAAAAATTGAGAAGCCTAAGGATGGATTCTAATGAAGATATCTAGAGTACAAAAAACAAGTCTAAAAAACTAAGTGTAGATAAGAGTGGGTTTGGAAGCATGAAGTAGTTTGTTGTTCATCACAATGAAAAGTATATTACAATAAGTAAGTGGAAGAAATTTTCAGTTTGGAATCAGCGCAAATCAAAAACGAGCAAGGATAATATATAGAGTCATGCAAAACAAAATAAATACATTCTGCGTAGAATTATGAGGATCAAAACAAAGGAACAAAGGGGACTTGTGTTTCCTTTATGTTGGTGCCTAAGAATTAACAAATGGGATTGGTGTCTCCTATTTTTTGGTTCCTACAGAGGGACATAGGGGATTGGTATCTTTTGTATGTTGGTGCTTATAAATTGATAGAGGTAATTAGTGTTCATTATAGGTTGGTGCCTACAAATTAGTGTAACAATAGGTCGGTTCCTACAAAATGATGTAATTAGTAGGTTGGTGCCTAAAATATCTTTTCTGGTTTTCTCCCATAAGTGTTTCCATGCATATATTTCATTATTTTTCCAACTCATGAGATTGATGTTCCATAATTTTTTACTATATTTAAATAAATAAAAAATATCATTACACTAATTTAGCCCCCCTCTCAGTATAATTGTGAATTAGAAAAATTGGTATCAGAGCATGTTCCTTCAAAAGAAGTCTAACCACTAGAAGGAAAATATTAGAGTGACAAATGGATAGAAAGGATAATAGAGCCCTGTCAATCGATGGAACAAGTTATTTTTTCTAGAACATAAAGATGATGACACATGTAATGTATTTTGGTGTTGATGTATGACATTTTGTGGTATATGGATATCAAGTTCCAGAGATACCTTCAGAGACAGAAATGAGAGAAAATATTATGTAAATAATTCCAAACAAATGGATTCCATCTTATGTGATCTTGATGATTAGGTATTTGTCAATGTAATGCGCTATGACCGTGCCAAAGAAATTTTGGATAAGATTCAACGCAACTATGAAGGAGATGAAAACGTAAAAAGAGCTAAAACTAAAACTCTTATAATGTAATTTGAATGATTAAATGTGAATGAGGAAGAAGGAATTGCAATATTTTTCCTTCAAGTAGATGAATTTGTGAACATTATTGAAGGATTAGGTGAAAATATAGAAGAGTCAGTAATTGTTCAAAATGTCTTCAGATCTACTCCATTGAGGTTTAGTCCAAAGGTTTCATCTATTAAATAAATGAAATGTCTTGGACAACTAAAAATGGGTGAACTACATGGAATCCTCACTACATATGAGATGATAAAAAGAAAAGATAAGTCAAGATTAGAGGAAGCTACCTTCACAACAATAAACGAAAAAAGGACATAAGCACCATAATCATTCCATTTCTCATTAATATGAAGAATGAGCTAAATTTGTGAGAAAGATGAAAAGAGTATCTAGAACATATAAAGGTAATCCAACATTCAAATGTTTTAAGTTTGTTAGAATAGGTCACTGTGCTTCTAAATGTGTATATGAAAAATTATAAGATAGTGACAATGAAAGGGAATATAGAAATAGAGGAAATTTTCAGAAAAAAAAGAGGAGAAGATATTTAAAGAAGAAAATTTTCTATTCCAAGGAGGGTAGGAGCTCATTAGAAGATAATGGCAAGGATATATATGATGATGATCGAGAATAATGCTGACTCATAGCCTTGGAGAATCATATATTAGATTCAAAAGAAAAAGATGTTGATGGGGAGGTAGATCTTGAAGGTGAACTTGACAATGTATTAAAAGAAATAAGAAGACTCAAAAAGAAAGAATACAAACATTAAGGGTCCATCACAAAAATTTGAAATGAAAGATCATGATTTTGATGAAGCATCAATCATCCTCCTAAAGGTAGAACTAAAAGAGCCGAAAAAAACAAAAGCTACACTAATAGGTTAGCTTAAGGAAAAGTAAAGAAACTATGAGAAGCTAGGAGGAAAGGTTGTGTCCATATGAAAGGATCTAGAGAAGGGAGATTCCTAGTTGAATATGAACTTAAAGTTTGCAAATGGGACTAAATAATTAGAGAAAATTCTTAGCTAATAGAGATATCCCTTTATTAAAACAAGTATTTATTTTGAAGAAGATCATGAGATGTTAAAACAAGAATTAATCTCAAATACACCAGAAGAACAAGAACCTAAAATTTATGTCAATCTGCTAAAAGTATAAAGAATCAACACAAACAAATTCAATAATGAAGTTAAGCATCATCAAAGACATGACCCTATCAACAATTAAAATAGTAGCAAAAAGAAAGAGAGGATAAATAAAGATATAATCCTCAAATGAAAGAAAGTAGCACCAAGAAAGTAAGTGAAGAACATTGAAGGCCCAAGAATGGATTAAAAAGAAGTTCTCCATCAAGAAGGCTCATCACATTCAGGTATCAAAAAGTATTTTATAGTTATTTCTTTTCATGTAGTAATTTTGAAGGTGGTCTCAATTCATTTGGTCCACTATTGTATTATGCTAACTATTACAAATGCAATAATGTTGGTTATAAAGGAAGTGATTGTAAAATAACCCAATAAGGCCTCTGAAGAAAAACAAGAAAGAAGAATTCACGAAGATATGGAAAAAGAAGAAAGGAAGACAAGAAGAGAGTGGAATTATACTACATGCTCAAAACTAAGGAAATAAATGGTACATTGAGAGTAGTTTCTCAAAGCATATGTCTAGTGTTGTAGTGTTTTCTTCTAAAAGATGTATGAAAAGAACCCACTTAAGATTGTGATGAAAAACAATCTCAACAATGTAAATGGCTGCTAAACATTATAGATCTGCAACAATTGATAGAAACAAAACCTACCAAAGTCCGAATCTATGCCACAATCATAGTTAAAAAGAAAAAAGAGAGAATAATAACTCTAATCATCGAATGGAAACCAGATATGTAAAGAATAATTTTATTATAACACTCGTGAAGGGAACAAGTAGATGTTACTAGTCCCCATATATGGGATGGGTTCTTGGCTATCCAAAACCTCTTCATCTTCTGTAGAGTCTCTCCCCTCTATAATGTTTAAACCCAACAAAAATATGGTGTGTGACAATGAAAATAATTAGAGTTACAACAGTGAGTGCAACAATGAAAATAATCAAAAGTGAATAATGAATGGAAAACACTTCTATTTATAAAAAAATATTGAGTTATCCTCCAATAATGAGAAATAATAAAATATTATTGATTCTATTCTTGGAATAACCACCTGGAATATTTTATTATATTTGTTTAGGAGGGAAAAAGTATTTAAACTTTGATTTAGAAATAATAAATAAATAAAGGATTTATTTATCATTTCAAGGAATTAGTTAAGGAATAATAAATGAATAAGGATTTATTTAATTATTCTTCATGGGTTTAACTATAAATTACTTAACAAAGGTGATTTATTAAGTAATTTCTCATAATGAAAGCAATTTTACTATGGTAAAATTGGATTTACATCGTGTACTTCAATCCATCTAGTAAATTAGGCTAGATGATTAATTTTTTGGTGATAAAATATTTCCCCCCAACGTACGAGTGTTAGGAGAAAAATGTATGACCGAAGTACATTGTAAAGACACAATCACTATACAACATATGGGAGTCAGAGAGACAGAGAGAGAGAGACCAATAAAGATGAATTGAAAGAGGATAGGGACAGAGGGGACGACACTAATACAAGTATCCTTTTATGTTGTGGTAGCAGATCTCAATGAGGTGGGTGAGGCATACCCGTACCTGCCAAGATAAATTAGTACAAAAATAATGGTTCGCCCAGAAATATAAAACTGAGCAGTGAAGTACATGTTGAATGGTACATGACATGTCTGCATAACAGAGCCATAAAATAATACAATGTGTCCCATATACATATTACACCTAAGCAAACATGAGATGAGATTGAATACAATAATATTTGAGTAAATGAGATACAAAGCCCCTTCCCTCAAAAAATGGGTGGGAGGGAGGGTAGAACAACTGGAGAAGCCCTACTAAACAAGGAATGGCTCTACAAAAGTGAATGGATCCTCCAGAGGGGACGTGCATGTTGTGAACATTGTGATTAGTAAGAACCAAACCCATCAACCTTGCAGAACTGCATCTGAGGTTGTAGCATAATAGGTATCCATCCTAGCATGTGGGGGGCTACCTGAAGGATCACCCCCTCATTAGGTATAAAACATCTCACATGCACCCAGGAATCATTGGTACAATTTGTTGCATCAATGGAGCGTCAAGTGTATGAGTCACAAACATGAAACAGCCAAGTCAAAGGGAAGTGATGAGTCATTATTCTCGATCCAAAGCATCGAACAAAAATGGAAGTTGGAACTGAGATACACCACCATTTAGGCTGTTCTTCTAGAATAAATGAGCTGATGTCAATATAATAGGGCCTATGATAGATGAGGCAATGAGGATCCTCAACTAAAGCATGCGGGAAACTAGTGATGTGATAGATGGACTGACACTAGGGATAATGGGGGAAAAGTGGGACTGAGGGACAAACAAACGACTTCCCTTCATAGAGCATAAAGTGCATGGTTGACCTGGCAAAAACTGACTTAACTCCAGAGGGGATGGGGACAATATAACTGGAGGCCACAATGGGTAACATAGGATGAACGGTATGCAAATAAGGATGGAATACTATGAGATGGTATAATGGGACATGAATAGACTCCAAGAATGCAAGGGTAACTCATCGTGATGCTCTAAACAAAGGTGACTCGTTGATGCTACCACAGAGACTAGGCCCGCTGGGACCATCAAAACATGAGTCAATGATGGTTACTCATGGTGAATATTGACATATTGTACGACAAGTATTAAGAGAAGGTGGACCTCAAAGTACAAGTGTCGCTTTATGACAAACTATGATTTTGAGAGGTAATGAAGTGACCTTTCTTGGAAAAATGATTTCCTTGTGAAGTGTCAAATAATCAAATGAAGTGATGCAATGTACCTAAATGCATGATAGAATAAATACGTGAAAATAAATGGGAAATTTTTTGGGTAAAATTTCTTGAGGTAAAGTGCATTACGAGGATTGGGAAGGAGTTGGCCTTTGAATTCCTCTAGGAGATATGACTCCTTACCTAAGTCCTTATGAATGATGTAAGGTCCTAGCCATAATGATTTGAAATTCCCATGCCCCATGCTATCATGTGCCTGATCATACACGAGAACGACATCACCTTTGTGAAGGGCATGAGGGTTGACTTTTCAGTCATATTGAGCTTAGGTGCCATTTTTGGCTACTTCAATGGTTTGAAAAGCAAAACGACAGTCTTTAGAGGCACGTTCAAGCATGACAAGTCTTTTTTCTAATGGTTGGGTGTCAGGGAGAAGTTTGATAATTAGGTGGAGGGAAGGGATCTCATATTCGATTGGTAAGACTCCCTCTCACCAAAGACAAGATGGAAAGTAGTAAACCCAATGGCAATTTTAATAGAAGTTATACAGGTCGATAAAGTTGCGACGAGCATAAGATGCCAATTGATCTTGTATTTTTTCACCATCTACTAAAGAAACATCTTGAGAATCTTGTTGACTTCTCCAACTTTTCCATTATGTTGGGGGCAATAAGATGATGAGTATTGGTGATGGAAGCCAAATAGTGAGGATAGTTCACGCCATACCTCATCTTCAAAATGTTAGCCATGGTCAGAGACCAATTGTTTTGGAACCCCAAATTGAGCAATAACATGGTTAAAAAAGAAAAGGGTTGCAGTAGCCACCATGCTATTGAACATTGGCATGGCCTCAGCCCATTTGGTAAAATAATCGACCACCATGATAATATACTTATGGTTATTAACAGATGATGGTCGACACTCCATAAATTCAATGGCCTATTTACAGAAAGGACCAACAATGATGAAAGGATGGAGGGGAGCTGGTGGGGCTCTTTCCTTTGGGGAAAAATGTTGACAATTGGGGTAGTGTTTGACTGCATCAATGCAATCACTAAATAGAGAAGGCCAAAAGTAACCAGTGTGCATGAACTTCTAGGCAATGGCCATACTAGAAAGGTGACCACCACAAGCACCATTGTGACAAAGATTTAGCACTTTCTCTGCTTCAGGATGGGTCAGATAATGACAGAGGATAGAATCCACACTACGATGATAAAGGTTGTCACCAATAAGGAGGTAGCGAGGGGCCTGGTATTGAATCTGTCATCAATCATCATGGGTAAGATGGGGAGAAAATGTTTGGGCTCACAAATATGTGAGAATATCTTTGTACCAAGGATCGTCTGATGTGATGACAAACAAGTTTTCATTCGGGAGCTTGTCGTTAACTCACATATCGTATGCACCAGTGGGTAATTCAGAAATGACTTTGGCAAGGGCCAAACCTTTCTTATTTTTAGGTGTAACAAACTTGAGATCAAATTCCTAGAGGATGATGACCCAACATTCATATTTCCCATTGATGATCCATCGACTCAATAGGAAAGTCGTGGGGTTGGAGTTTGTTATGATCCTAGTGGTACGTGTGAGGATATAGTGACAGAGATTTTGGATGGAGAACATGACAGCCAACACCAACTTCTCTTCATGGGATTAGTTCGGAGGGGGACGTACTAAGTTCTTACTAAAATAATAGATAAAATGCTCATTCTGATCCTCATCTTCTTATATAAGGACCCCAATGAATGAATGGGCAGATGCTAAGATGTATAAGATGAAGTCCTTGGTGAAGTCAAGGGGACTGATCAATCGTGCAGAGGTGAGAGCATGCTTCAGGGCATCAAAATATTTCTAAGCATGGTCATCCCAAATGAATGGAATGGTGGAGCAAAGGAGTCTGAGAAACCAATGTGCGGTGGTCGCATAGTTAGGTACAAACTTGGAAAGGAAGTTGGCTTTGCGTTGAAGGATTTGTAACTGGCACAAGGTATGGAGAATTGGCAGTTCAAGGATGTCTTGAACTTTCAAGGGGTTAAGAAAGATACCATATTTTGACACAATGAAGCCTAACACATAGCCAACAAGAACACAAAAGACACATTTCAACGGATTAAGACAAATGTTATACTTGTGACATCAGAGAAAAATGGTGTGTAAATCATGAATATGTTGCACCTGAGACTTAGAACGAGTAGTGATATCATCAAGGTAAGCAAGAATAAGGTGCACCAAGTCATGAAATTAGTATGACATGGCTCACTAAAATGTGGCTCCAACATTTTTTAAGCTAAATGGAATGACCCGATATGCAATGGTTCCCCACACACTAATGAACATTGTCTTTAAATAATCGGCACGACGGATACTGATGTGGTTGTACCTGAAGAATCCATCCATAAAGGACAGAACCTCGTGCCCCTCACATTCATAAATGATCTAGTCAATAAAGGCTGTGGGAAAGTTGTCTTTCGAACAAGTTTTGTCCAGGTCGTGAAAATGTGTGCAGACATGAATGGTGCCTTGCTTCTTGAGAATAGGAACTGATCTGGATACCCATTTTCTATACTCAATGGGATAGATGAAATCAGCCTACTTGAGCTTGCCGATTTTAGCTTTTATGGCCTCACGTCGAGAAGGGTGGATGAGTCTCAATTTTTGATGGATAGCAATGGCATCAGGCCATGTGTTGATATGGTGTTCAACAATGGCAGGATCAAGTTAGGCATCTCAGAATAGGACAAGGTGAAAACATCATGAAATTATTTGAAGAGCTTAGTGTAAGCTTCAATTTCTTCCAGGGTGCATTTTTCCCCCAAGGTAAGGTTTTCTTCTACCCTGGGTTTATCTAAAATGTTAATTTTGATAGTAGGAGAGATGTTGGCCATGTTCCCTTATTCGAAAGCATTTGGGGCAGTTATGGGATTTTGAAGCCAATCGACTTCACCGTGGATGAAGTCTTTTGATTCCACATCATACAAGTCATGGGACTTCTATGGCAGGAAGTATGCATGGTGGTGCATATCATACCAGGAGTAATCAGGGATAGACATAGCTTCCATGATGTCCTCATTGGAATGGAAGATGAACAAACGGGGGCAAGACTGACTACATGATGTGGTGGCGTTACCTAGTGCATCAACCTGAGAAATAGGGTTCACATACACATCATCTTTGATGGTATACGATAGGATAGTAGATGGAGGATCTACGAATGTTGAGACCTGGGATCCTGTCAAAGGAGGTTTGATAGAATCACATGCCAAAACCTCAGAAAGGTTTGTCAGCGATGAACTCAAGGATGACGCTTGTAAAATGCAAATTCTCATAGAGTTAAGCTCTAAGATGGGAGGGGGAGGATAAGGGAAAGCACCTAACAATGAGGAATATTTATAGACTCTAGTAGAAACACCAGTGGGAAGAGTTGAATATTGTTTATCCGACATTGACGAGATAATCAAATCAAGGGAGTTCACGAATCCTGGCTCATAATAAGTGAACTGATCGATGCTAACGATCTTCCCTTCATGGGGGATGCACATCTTGTGGAAAATTGTAGATGTGACAGCTGACATGGCGTATGTGTAACTACGACCTAAGAGAATGTTGTAATCCAAAGGGGAATTAATGACTTCAATGTCAACATCAATAGCCTTTCCCGTAAGAGTCACTTGAAAGTTGTGGTACATGCCAAGGGGTTAGGAGGAGTGTCCATCACAAGCACGTAAAGTGATGTTGGAGGGGGACAACTCAGTTGACTTATGTTATTTCCAAACAATAGTGGATATCACACACGTGATGCACCTTCATCAATAATGCATCGAGAGATGATGGCATTATGAACTCTAACTGGTGTCTGGAAAGAAATAAATGGAGACAATGGGGGATGGTCTGATGTATCAATCGGGAAGATAATCAAGAAATCGTCAAAACGATCCACTGCGCCCAAGGCAGTTAGTAGAGTTTTCTTTTGAGATGGTCACGACTGGAGAACTTCCAGCATCCACATGGCAGCAGGTGATTGCACCAAGTTGTTTACTATACTGGATGTATGGGTAGCTCTGTTAGAAGCCACATTATGGTGTAATGGTCCCTTTGGGCTCCTAGGAATGGAATTAATTTCAGGTTGAGGGATCTGTAAAGGGCCATTTGGTGTCATAAGAGGCTCACTAGATACTTTACTTTTCGACTCGGTGGTAGATGAAGTCGAGGGATTATCATATTGACACAACCAAGTTTGTAGGTTGATATTGGAGGGGTTAATCTCATCAGAGTTCATCGTAATGATCTGATAGTAACCAGGACTAGAAGGTTGCGGTGGATGGGATGCTTGACCTAGTTAAGGTTGAGCAGCCACAAATCCTTGCTAGATTTCTAAGCGTTTTCAATTGAGATGGCACAGGATTTTGAGGCAATTGTTGACCTCTAGAAGCTACTTGAGCTTCCCACATTTTGCACATATGGGATAAGAGGAGACACTCATGTGTATAATGGCCATGTGCACCACAACATGCACAAGTCTTGTTCGCATGAATAGTCTTGTTCTTCTTGTTGTTAGGATGGATCCCCTAGGGTTCACTAGGTTGATTAGCTTGATTACAGTGGTTACCCTTGTTACCCTTCCCCTTATTCTTTTTCTTCAAATTTTTGGGATTTGTAGCACTCTATTGTGCTAACACTTGACCCTAAGGGGTAGTCCCTATTAGGGCTCAAGATGCATGGGAGGTTGTGGTGCTAAAGATTTAGGGGCTGGAGTGCTAGGCTATCCATAAGGAGGAGCAACAGTTTGGTAGACGGGTTAGGGTCGTTGACACACGTTGCTAGCAGGAGGTGCATAAGTGTTGGAGGACCTGGTGCCCCGCGGCAGGTAGCCATAACTCTAGTGATATGCTGAAGAGTGTGAAAGGGATCCAACAATACCTTCGATGGTGTCAGATTCCCTTACTTAACAAGAACTTCTAAGACGAGGGCGGTCTAGAATGATGATATAGACATAACCAAATTGTGCATAAATCAAATCATCTTTCAGCGTAATTTAGAGAGCTTCTTCCTCGGTCTGAGGAAAATGTGATGCGACATATTTTGCAATGAGAGATAAAAGGTCCCTATGAAAACAATCTAGATAGATACGATCTTCGAAAGGTGGGGCACGACATGTGCCCATCATTTGATGCCATTCTTGAACATGGTTGGAAAGGTGAGTGGCAGAGGACTCACAGAATGTGGTCAATATCTCTATACCCATGTCGTACCAAAGAGGTAATTGAAAATATGAGAGGAACGCTTTAACAAGCATCGTGAAAATGGAATGAGATGTAGAGGGCTAGTCTACATACCATTTTGCAGCATCTCCAGTGAGCACACATTGCAATAGCCATAGACGAATGGAGCGATTGGTTATGGAGTTGGACGAACACCACATGTGGAAGGATCAGACATGGTTGGTAGGATCCTCTTCAACGTTACCCTGAAACTTTGGGATTTTTTAGGGAAGCTTAGTTGGCACAGAGCGCCAACTAACGTCATGGTGTATGGGGTTGTTTATCTATTGGTTAAAATCTGGTAGGCTTAACCCAACCATAAAGGGGAGCATGGGGGTTACCAAAACGGTTCTTGACTCTGTTCTACTTGATGTGACCATTGGTATAGAATTGGAGCCACCACTAAGTTGGGTTCCTACACTAGTTGTGGGTCCAAACATGGTGAAAGTACATAGTGAAGGAGGCTTAGAATCAGATGAACCAGTAGAAGAGTCAGCATGGGGACTCAGAAGGCTATGAACTTGAACCCGACAGGGAGGGGTAATATGCCGAAGTGGAAACTAGGAGTGGAGGCCTAATAGTCTCTGTGACAAACACCCTGGTGGTGCAATGGTGGTAGGACACACATGACATGGAAATGGTGAAAGGAGATCAACAATATGCCTGTGTCTCGATGAGGGGAGATAAATTTATTATGTTAAGTCTTGGCTTCGTAGTGTAAACCAAACACCCTTCATTTAAGATGTTCTTGTGTGTGCCAGTGTATTAATTGATTAGGCCTAGATCATGTTTGTAAAAAAGAAAAATACTTGCTGAAAATAAACTAAAATTAATAATGGAAAATGAATAGAAAAATAATTAACTAAACCCAATTGGTTTGTGAACACTATGCTGATTGGTGGCTAAATTGATGAAAAATACATTGAAACAATCAAGAAATCTAAATTTCAATGTGATTGGGATCAAGTGACACTAAGCTACTGGAAAGTGGTGCAACAACAACAAAAAACCCAAGAGCAAGATCGCTGCCAAAAGATAGGGAGATGGGTGAAACACCCAAGGCAATCCATAAGACCCTAAGGCAAATGACCAAACAAGTTTAAATGTGAAACTATGGATGGTAGAAACCTATCTTAATAGATCTGAAACAGAAGGGTACAGTTCTAGAAATTGTGGCTAAAAGGTTGTAGAAACTCAGACTACTCACTCAGCTAGACTCCTCCTACAAAGGTGGAAGCATACTAGAAGCCCTAAGGGAGGCTAAATTCGACTTCAATGAGTAAATCAGATTGGATGAAGGCCTAAGATGGATGAGATAGTGGTCAAACAACCTAGCAGATAACTCTCTACAAACCCAAAAATAGATCTGAGAAAAACTCCAAAACCGAGAAATCGCAGGTACTTACCTGTTTTCTTGTAGGGATTTCACTTTTTGGGCCAAAAATTGAGATTTATGCTCCATGAATCTTGGTCAAAAAATCTAAAAAAAAAGTGTTTCCTTTGTCACAACTAGTTCCTGTGACTTGTGGAAAAGACTAGAAAGCTTGCAGAAGTCAAAAATTTAACAAGTCTAGGGTTAAAAAACCAGTAAACATTAAGAGAAAAATAAGAAAGCCTAAGTTGAAAACTGAAGGTCACCTAGGTTTCTGGATCTGAAGTATAAACCCAGTGTCGTCACCCATTTTGTTGTAGTGTTTTCTTTACAAATATGCACGAAAAGAAGCCACTTAAGATTGTGGATGACAAACAATCTCAACAATATAAATGGCTACTAAACATTCTAGATCTATAGAAACTGGTAGAAACAAAACCCTCCACAGTCCGGATCTATGCTACAATCATAGTTAAACAGAAAAAAGGAGTAATAACTCCAATAATCCAATGGAAACCAGATATCTAAAGAATAATTTTCATATAACACCTGCGAACAGAACAAATAGATGTTACCAGCCCCCCTCTATGGGATGGATTCTTGGCTATCCTCAAATGTCTTCAACTTGTGTAGAGTCTCTCTTCTCTATAATGTGTAAACCCAACAAAAATATGTTGTGCGACAATGAAAATAATCTGAGTTACAACAGTGTGTGCAATAATGAAAATAATCAAAAGTGAATATTGAATGGAAAACTCTTCTATTTATAACAAAATATTGAGTTATCCTCAAATAATGAGCAATAATAAAATATTATTGATCATATTCTTGGAATAACCACATGGAATATTTTATTATATTTGTTTAGGAGGGAATTTTTTTTTAACTTTTATTTAGAAATAATAAATAAATAAGGAGTAATTTAATTATTCCTATGTGATTTAGTCAAATTTGACAATGAATAATAATTAATTAGTGAGTAATTAATTATTCTTATGGAAAAATAAGATAATTAATGATTTATATGTTTATTTTTCATGATTGGTTCAAATATGACAAGGAATAATAATTGAACAATGGTTTAATTAATTATTCCTAGAAGAAAATAAAAAAATAGTTATTTATTTAATTATTCTTCTTGGGTTTAACTATAAATTACTTAACAAAGGTGATTTATTAAGTAATTTGTCACAATGAAAGCAATTTTACTATGGTAAAATTGGCTTTACATGGTGTACTTCGATCTATCTAGTAAATTAGGCTAGATGATCAATTTTTTCGTGATAACATCTAGTGAGAAGAGAAAGCTTCTATCTCTGAAAAAAGAAAAAGGAGGAAGTGTTACCTTTGGCAATAACACTATAGCAAGAATAATGGGAAAAGGGAACATTATTTTGGACAAGGGAAAGATAAAATCTCAAAATACACTTTATATTGATGGTTTTAAATATAATCTCTTGTGTTAGCCAAATGTGTGAAAAGCGATATTTGGTCTTATTTAATTCATATCGTTGGGAAAAGAGAAGCAAGATTCATAAAACTATTATGAAGGAAATTAAAACCTTAAGCAATGAATATGTATTGGATGGAGGGAAAGAAAATTCTCACATGGGAAAAATGGATTGGTTATGGAATAGAAGACTATGTCATATCAGTTCTGATTAGGTTGTCAAGATAAGTAGAAAGGATGTTGTACAAGACATGACCATAATTTCTAAATTTAAGAATACTATTTACAAGTCATGTCAATTTGGAAAACAATCATGAGTTGATTTGAAGGAAAAGGAGAATTCAACATCAACGCCCTTACAACTCATTCATACAAATCTTTATGGACCCACAAAAACTTAGTCTCCAAGAGGTAAAATAAATTTCATGCTAATAATTAATGATTATACTACAATGACACATGTTAGTTTTCCAAAATAAAATTTTGAAGCCTTTGATAGTTCAAGATCTTCAAAGAACGGGTTGAAAATGAATTGGACTTGTAAATTAAGTGCTCAATGTTAGATAGACGAGGATAATTCACATATGATGGATTCTATATCATTTGTGACAAAAATGGGATTAAAATACAATTCTCAATAGATAGAACTCCTCAGTAGAATGGTGTGCTAGAAATACTAAAAGAGATTATTAAGAAATGGCCAGACCATTGCTTAATGAGTCAAAAGTGCAAAATACTTTTTGGAGAGAATTAGTTCAAACAATAGTCAACATTCTTAATAAGGCTCATATTATAGCAAACAATAACAGGAGCCCTTATGAAATATAGCATACTATACCAACTTCAATAAAACATTTCAAAGTATTTGGAAGTAAATGTTATATCAAAATAAATAGGACAACTTGGGAAAGCTTGATTCTAGAGTGGATGAAGGAATTATCCTTAGATATTCCTCAAGGAGTAAAAAATATATAAATGTTATAACAAAATAATTTGAAATATATTTGAAAACATTGAAATGAGAATAGATGAGACACCTCTTCAGATAGGGATACAATAACAACATCATAGATTATATGATCCAATCGGCCATAAGCTCCAAGAGGATGACTTAGAATAGAAATAAGAACATGAGGAACAGGAAGAAGAGATAGGAAAACCACATCCATAGACTCCCTCAAGACATGTTCAAAAATTCCATCCATAAAACAAAATCATTAGTAATATGGAGTCAAAGGTTCAAAGTAGAAATCAATTGATAAGCACACCTGTGTATGCCAAATTTTTCTTATTTTCCATGATAGAACCTAATAATTGTCAAAGGTTATGAATATAAGCATTTGTTTAATGCTATGGAAGAAGAGATCAATTATAATAAGAAGAATAATACCTAGTAAGTTGTTCCTAAGCCACAAGATAAGAATGTAATTGGTAGTAAGTTGGCCTTCAACAACAAACTAAATGAGGATGGAAAGGTAGTAACGAATAAGGCTAGATTAATTTGCAAAAGATATGAACAAGTGGAAGGTTTTCATTTCAAAAAAACTTTCTTTCTCTTGTAACCATAAAGGAAGCCATATGAATGTTTTTGGCATTCAGTTGCTTTAGAAAGACCGAAGTCTATTAAATGGATGTCAAATCATCCTTACTAAATGACAATTTAGAGGAAGAAGTATATGTTAAAAAAACAAAATGATTTTAGTTTTCCAATAATGAAAATGATGATTTTATATTAAAGAAAGCATTGTATGGTATAAAGAAATGTCTTAGGGCTTAGTAATTGGCACTTGATAAAGATCTACAACAAAAAGGACTCAAAATAGGAACAACAAGAATCAATATTTATATGAAAAAATATAATGAAATTTTTCTTATTATTGTGGTATATTTAGATGATATAATTTTTGGAAGTGATATTGATCTAATGATTCAAAAGTGAGCAATATAAATGCAAAAGGAATTTGAGATGTCCATGCTCATAGAACTATAATTCTTCCTAGGATTGAAAGTGACTGAATCAGAAAAAGGTATATTCATTTCTCAAACAAAGTATCTAAAGGAAACATTAAATAAATTTTGCATGGAAAATTGCTCTCCTGTTAGCACTCCCATGGTCACAGCATGCAAGATGAGTGAAGACGATGAATCCCCTAATGAAAATAAAAGTATGTATGGATCAATGATTAGAATTTACTCAATTTAAAGGCATCATGTTTAGACATAATGCAAGCTATTGGTTTGGTTGGAAGGTTTAAATTTTCTACAAAAGAGAGTTATGTTCTAGTTGTGAAAAGTGTCTTCAGATATTTGAAGAACACCCTAAACTTTGGCCTGTTGTATTCAAGAAGGAAATAATTCACTTTAACAACATATATAGATCTTGAATAGGCAGGTAATGTGGATGATAGGAAAAGCATTAGTGGATGAGCATTATTCTTAGGAAATTGTCTAGTTTCATGGTTGAGCAAGAAACAAACTTCTCTCTCTCTATCCACACCTAAAGCAAAATACATTGAAACAACAACTTGTTGCACTCAAGTTCTCTAGATAAAACAAAATTTGAAAGATATGAATGTAAATCATGATCAAACTATTCCCATTCTCTATGATAAGTAAATTGTTATCAATATGTCCAACAACACCATTCTACACTCAAGGCTAAGTACATACCCATCAAATATCACTTTCCTAGAGAACAAGTACTTGATTAGAATGTAAAGTTAGAATGAATTTTTTCAAAATAATAGGTTGCAAATATATTTATCAAACCACTAAGTATAAAATATTTTGAATATCTTAGACAAAGATTACGAGTGACCTCTCCTCCTTTTTCTTAGTAAAAGGAGAAGTATATAATTACATTTCACCATAACATTTATTTCTCACAAAGTGCATTGTAGAATACTAAATATCGTTCATATACAACACAATAATAGGGGGAGAAACTAGTTAATGTGAAAAGAGATAAGTTGTAGTCAAAAGGCCATATAAGCCTAAGGGGAGCAATCCCAAAAGGAAGAAATAAAAGGAAGCTCAAGCATAGCGGTATTAGTCTCAAAAGTATAGCTACAGAAGAAGAAATGTTGCATGTTGAAGGGCACAACCCTAATAGGGGAATTCAAGGTGTAGTCATAGATATAATTAAAATCCATCTTTGTTCATCAAATGGGAAGAATACGAAAACATAAGGAAATATCACAGACATGGGGAGTCGTCATACCAAAGAATAAGTCGATATTTACAACCTACTTAGTACTTTTCCATTAATGTCAAGGGGGGATAATTAAGCATACATAGTGAGAACTGACTAATTCATAAGAAATGAAATGACCCAGTAGATAGGGTGAGTTCACGAATTCTCAACTATAATACATCATTGAATGGATTATGTCTAATGTTACCATCAATGAGAAAGAGGGATATTATTGAAAAATGTTTTGTCATTGATGTCAAAGCTAAGGATAATGATGAACAATATGTTTTCAATGATGTAAGGTTGATGCTTGCCCAAGCATGGTCAAGAAGTAGAGGACCAAGCAAAATGTAAGTTGTAGAGGAGAAAATTTGGTGCAAATATCAAATTTTCTAAAGCCTACGCAACCTTAGAAAGTGAATTGTGTAACAACTCAAACCATTAGTCCACATTTATTGCAGACTCATTCCACTTGTTTGTTGTTTAATAGAAAGTGAGCATCCAAATTTCTAAAATATATCTAGGTATACAGGCACCTCAATATCCATTCAAACAACAAAGTGGCATGTTTCTAAATGACTTGACTTCATTTTTAACATGATTTTCATGTAAAACTGAATTAGCAATATGCATGGGTTAATTAATATTCCTTTATTATACCATGACTATTTTATCTAAATTCTAGTAAAAAAGTACTAGATAGGTTCAACAATGGTAAGAATACTGAGCACCAAATGCTTTGTTGATCGAGTGTCCCAGTACGATGTGATCATGGATACAGTATGATGTAGTAATAACATGTCCCATACTATGTACTAGGCACCATATGATTTATTAACAATGTTCTTCATAAAATAGTTGATGATCCATTTTGACATGGTAGAGATATAATGTGGCATCACATGCATGATAGCTGAAATTCATTTTTGGCCTTTTGTATGGCCAATTATACAATTTATGGATGAAAGGTGGCAGTAGAAGATCATGACACATGGAAGAGGCATGACATGGAAAGGATGGGTCCCTAATGGGCACCAAGATGAGAAACACTACATGATTTTATCTGGTATCTGGTAAGACAAAAAGTAGGCCCTCATTGCATATAATGGAAAATAATTTAAATAATTTGTTAGTTGATAGGAAAGGAGTATTGAGGTATTGAAGTGTTGAGGTATGGGGATGAATAATAGTGCATCGGATTCTAGTATGTGGAATTCCAGTATGAATGTTGAGGTCACGACACATGGTCATGAGGACCTGATGGTTTGGCCATTAGGCTGGTCAACGATTGAGTATATGGGAATCCATGTATTTTCAAGAGTATCCTTGTTAAGAAGGAACATATATTATGGATTTGTTGGAGCAATTGTTTGCACTATGGTCGTGGCATTTGGTCACAATACATGCTTCGTCGTTTATCCTATAGGGATAAGTAGTTATGAAAATTTAGCATTCAAATAATCCTAATATCTCTTTGTCCCCTAGTATTTGGATTTGTGGTGCCAAATTGATTAATTCATGGTTTTAGTCCAAGATTTTTGTGTGTCTCATATTAGTAGCCCCAAATGGGGCTCGAAGACTTCCTGTAAGCTCTAATCGAGTTACTTTTTCTTTTTTGTCAACCTTAACTAAGTAATTGTTGGCCCTTATTTGGATATGTGTTATAAATAACTCAAACATGAAATATTTGGTGTGATCTATGTTGATCTAATGAACTAATCTAAAACATATTAAAAGGGTGGAGCATAATTATGTTCAAGGTTGAAGTTTGAGGAGGCTGTTTAGAGTAAAGATATCCTATCTGAAAATCCAAGCTCATACAAGGGTGAGTTTGGAGGCATGAAGTAGTCCATAGTGTCTAGTTAAAAGCATATTGCAGTAAGTAAAGGGGAGAATTATTCAATACGAGATCAATGTATTATACCAAAAATAGACAGCACAATGTACAAATCTATGTACAACAAATTAAATACAATGTGTGCAAAATTGTGAAGATCAAAAGAAAATAATTACAAAGCAACAGAGGGGATTGGTGTCTCTTGTAGGTAGGCGCCTACATATTGATGTGACAATAGGTTGGTTATTGCAATCTAATGCAACAAGTAGGTTGGTGCCTAAAATATGTTTCATATAATGAAATTTTGTTGTTTTCTTCCATAATGGTTCCCACATATATCTTTTGTTACTTGGTGAGGTTATGATATTGATGCTTTACAATATTTGAATTCCTTTAAATAAGTAAATATCGTCACTATATTAATTCACCAGCCCTCTCCCCCCCTATCCCCTCGTCTTAGTATAATTTTGAATATTAATGGAGGAAAGCAGGAAAGGATGGTGAGGAAAGGATGTATACATTCATCAAGTCCTACATTTGTCCTATATAAATTTCTAACTAGGAAGAGGAGTCCAATTAATCGTAATAAACACTCAATGTATGGCTACCACTTTAATCATAGTTATTAAAGGTTATCTCAACACCTATCACAATGTATAATTTGTGAACAATCCACCATTGGGGATGTTCTATCATTGCACACAAATAACAAATCTTGCATATCACCCACACACATAAAATTGTCTTCCTTGTGAAGTTAACATAATTGAAAATAAAAAACACTTTCTCTTAGAATGTCTTACATACAATCACATTACATCACAATTTGAAAATGTTTATTACAATGGCAAACTTCATAATATTTTAATTCATCAAAATTATTATAATGTAGAAATTCTTTTTAAAAATTTCTCAATATAAATATGAAAATTTCAAATAACTCATATAATTATTTGTCTTTATTTAATAAATCAATTTGGTTAAGCCTAGAGGCCTTCTACAACGCAGTAGATGTAGTAGTGCCCATAAATTAGTATAAACATTTAAAATTTGACTCAATATGGGATAGATGTTTTAGTGTCCATAAATCAAAACGTAATAATAAAAAATGGCTCAATTAAAAAAATATAAATAATAAATAAAAATGATAAAAGTCAATTCAATTTATTATATTGTATTTCTGTTTTCAATAATAGAATTACAAATAATTTTTTCTAGGAACAAATTATAATGTGCATATCACATTAATATAGCTTAAAATAGTAATAATTCATATCCTAACTATGATATTTCAGAATATATAATTAATAAATATATAAAAACTTAATTAACTTTATTAATAAATTTATAACTAAAAGTAAAAAAATATAAAAATGTCAAATATGAATAATATAAATAGTAGTTAAAAATTATTTACCATATAAATTAAAACCATTATAGATCCATTTTAAGTGCGGATCTAACACGACCCGGGAGGTATCAAATATCAAATTTATTCACGTGCGCAAAATACAAGGTGTTATTTTTCATTGTTTAAATTGTATTTTGGAATGCGAAATAGAGAATATATAAGCCCATATAAAAAAATTTAACCATAAAATCTTTTTTTTTCCTATATATAGAAATATATGAAGTTGATATCTACGCAGATTAGTTAACATAGATCTTCAAATAGTTTATTTAAATCTCTCCTTCAGATGTTCTTTGAAAAATATAAAATTTAAACATTTTATTCACACATTTTTTTTTACTTCTAATTACTTTACAACATATTCATTTTTTTAATTATAGTGGACATTATTTTTCTATTTAAAATATAATTTTTTTATTTTTATTTTTTGAAGTAATAGATAAACACTTATGCTAAATTGTAAGAGCCAAAATTCTATGTAAAAATCTTTTTATGTTACAATAAATAAAAATTTACATCTTGAAAAATTGATCTTCAACACGCTTAATAAATCCAAAATTGAAATAAATGTTTATTAATTTTAATAAATCTTTACCACCATTATTATCATTCATAAAAATCTTTAAATAATATAAACTTGTCAACATAGTGTTAAAATTATTCAAAATGAAAATCAGTTAGAATAGTTAAGCTTAATCATACATTTAATCAATAAATTTTCGAGCTAGATTCCTGAATTATTCTCTTTTTGTCTCTTGATGGTTAAACTTTGGCAATAGATTGGTTGTAGAAGTTGACTATGCGATAGAAGTTGAATATTTAACATTGGTCTATTTATAGATATGAGGGGTAGATTACTTGTGTGGTTTTGTTTTGAGTAGGAGAATGGTTAATCTTAATTATATCTTTTGTAAACAGAAAGGATTCCATAGATTTTTTTAGCGTTGAATTTTAGTTGTATATTGGTTGTAAAAGTTAAATATATAATATAGGTTGATGATGATGATGATAGTGGTTAGCGTCTAATGAGACTAAATTGGTTTATAGGACCTATAATTTTCTTAGTTTTTAATTGTTTCGCTCCTCGTTTTTCTTGGCCAGATTGATGCTATAGCTTTTTTTTCTCTACGATCTTCCAACTAACTGTATCTTGCATCTCTTTCATCTCTTCTGGTTCTTGGGACATTGGTGTCTTAGCTTCGCAATCTATTGTGTTTGTCCTCTTGAAGATAGACAGAGAAAAAGTTTGGTCTAGGAGATCTGCTTTGGTGTTAAATGAAGATTTATTTTGTGCGGTATTTGAATCCTTGATGATTGACGAGTTGTCGAGTTCACTTTGTTGTTGCTGGGTCGGGCTGTCTCCATGCTTGTCTTGAGAGTTGTTTCTTTCTTGTGATTCATAGTTTTCACTAGAGTATTGTGATTCATAGTTTTCACTAGAGTATTCTTCTTTGATGATAGTGTACTGCTCTTGTTGTGCTCCTTCCCACCATGTATATGTGAGGTGGTTTTTGTTTGGGAGGCTTTTGGGCAATTTTTGGCTAGATGGCCAGTATCAAAGCAGAATAGACATTTGAAGATGACACTTTCATAATCGAATTTCTGGTTCCATACAATCTTTACTTTTTAGGTTTATTTCAGCTGGAAATCCGGCGCTGAAGTCCATTTCCACATAGATGATTGCATAAGTGGTTCTAGCATATTCCTCTGTTTCTTGACACCTTCAATGAAATTTCCCATTATAAAATATAAATCACTTGATTGGAGTGAAATTAATTTTTATAGAATAATAAATTCAAACTATCTCAAAATAAACATCAAAAAAATCCCAAGTCGATTGAACTTTACACCATCCCAATAATAACCTAGTATTAAAAAATAATAAATCATTTCTTAATCCAATAAATAAATTGAAGCAGTCCTAAACTTAACCTAGACTCAGCTGTCGTCACATGTGTAACGTAGACTAAGTTGCTTTCAGAAGACGTTGAGGGAAAGTAATCACAACTTGCTAACTCGTTATCACCTGTTCCGTTTGGGTGGTCACCAGTCGTACAGTACAATGACTAAACTCCTCCGACGGACTGACTTTTTGGTCACATGAAACCCTTGCACGCAACCGATGACTACCTTCCGCGCGCCGCCTGTGTAATGCTCTCAATGTAAATTTGACGACAACATAGGGAGGATTCACATATTTCTCAGTAGTGGCAGAGGCAGATATCAAACTGATAATGGGACGCAAGGTCTGCTGTAGCGATCACAAAGGGAACAGGAAAGGGCCCTGGACGGCCGAAGAGGACCAGAAGCTCATCAATTACATTCAGCGCCATGGCCCTTCCAATTGGCGCACTCTTCCCAAGCTTGCAGGTATTTTCTCGTTTCTATTGTATTGAATTTTCGTGTTTCGAATGGATTTACTCGTGTTATTAGGAATTTTTCAACGCTTTCAATTACTAATTTTCCGAGTGCTACCCATGACCTGACGAGAGATGTTTTGTGTGTTACAGGATTATCCAGATGTGGAAAAAGCTGTAGGATGAGATGGGCAAATTACTTGCGACCTGACATCAAGTGTGGAGCGTTCTCCATGCATGAGGATCTCATCATCATTCGATTGCATGCAATGCTCGGAAACAAGTAATATCTTAATCTTATGTTGTCTGGTCTCTCGTTAGATGTTTTTCATGGCACTATTTTAGGTAGTGAATAGTTTCTAAGTTTAACAGTTTAAACACGGCCTAAGACAAATAAGGGACGAGGTTCGTATAAACAGTTTTTAACCATATTTTTCAGAGGTCGGCTGAAAGCGTGCAAGTGCATAAATAACATAAACTCGGAATATTGAAACAAACTGTTTTATCATGTTCAACATAAATCCAGGAAAGAAGTGATGATGTGCAGTTATATAAAACATATATATGCATTGGTTTGGGACATTGACTCTGCCATTTAGTTAGCTTATTACTTTGTACATTGTAACTTAGGGTGAAGGTGGATAATTGTGCATTTGGTTGAGAATTGTGAAGTGAAAGTAATTTAATTATTTGCTATAGAAATCTACACCATTATAATTTGTTTTCGCTGCATTTTTATTAAGAAATAGTACTGTAATTCTCTATCATTGTAATTCTCTACCATTATGATTCCTTTTGTTGTTTTTTTTTGTTTAATCAACAATAGGTATGGTAGGGTAGTTTAATTTATGTTATTCAAGTTAGAAATTGTGTTAATAGAGAAATGGTATAAATTAATTTAGAATCAGTTTGTCAAACTTGAACTTGAGTTGTAATTATGCCAATTGGCATGTTTATTTCGAAATAGACCCTGTAGAATTTTAATTTAATTATCATTAATTAATAGGCATATAGTAAAGATTTAACTTCCATAAAATATTTAGAATATTCTTAATATTATATACAAATTATAGGTTGACATTTTTTTACATCTTTTATATAAATTCATTAATTAAAAAAAATGCCGTATGAACAAATACCATATGAAATGAGTTATGGTCCTTTTGGCATGTGGTATTCATAAACCATGGTATTGGCCCATGGTACTGTAACAAAGTCTATTTACATATAAAGAAACTCATGATAGAGTGGGTTGAATCTCCATGGTTAAGAATTTTGTTATATTTATCTTTAAAATGTACCAACGTTTAACTTATGTAACAATTATTTTGATAATTAACAATAAAAATTTATTATTTTATTATCATAATTAATTAGGCGGATAGTAAAGATTTAACTTCCATAGAATATTTAGAATATTCTTAATACTATACACAAATTAAAAGTTGACATTTATTTATGTCTTTTAAATAAATTCATTAAGTAAAAAAAATGTCATATGAACAAATACCATATGAAATGAGTTATGGTTTTTTGGGCATGTGGTATTCATAAACCATGGTATTGGCCCATGGTATTATAACAAAGTCTATTTACATATAAAGAAACTCCATCATAGAGCAGGGCTAAGTCTCCATCGTTAAGAATCTTGTTATATATTTCTTTAAAATGTACCTACTTTTCACTTATGTAATAATTACTTTGATCATTAACAGTAATAATTATTATTTTAAATAAAGTTGTAATTTAATTGATTCTTATTATTTATTTATTTTAGCAATTTGAGGTATATGCTGAAGTATGTGTTTTGATACTTATTATCAATTGATGCCTATGGGAATTTACCAACCATTATAGGAATTTTGAAAATATAGGAGGAAAAATAGAAATCTAAAATAGGTATGTGTGAAAATTCGAAATAGATATATGTTAATCACAAAGTTTCTTGTAGAGTATATTCCTATTTATTCTTCAAATGTAAACATTATAACTTGCATTGGTCAATGCTAAACTAATAGTGGTCAATAGGAAAATCAATTGCTATAGTTATACCATGGACTAAAAAATTTATATGCAAAGTGGAGAAATTAATAGCCTACTTAGTCATAAGGACTTGCATAAATTTTAGTGGGTATTAATGAGTTATTTCTATCCATTTTTTATGCAAAGACATACTTAAATTATTGTGGGTAATAACTAATTGTAAACATATTATTTAACATTTAAGGCTTCTAATTTTGTATGGTTTTCCTGTAAAGCCTAAGAAAAAATATCACTACACAAATATATAAAAATAATGGCATGAAAATTGCAAATGTATCCAGAAATTATACTAGGAAATATAAGAGAGTAATCCACATGGCATTGTTTTGTACAAATATCACTATAATATTTTCAATTCATGGTTCAATCAAATGTTCGGAAAATATTTTTTTAATGATATTGAAAAATATATATATATATATATTTTTTTAACTTGTGTTGGCTAAAATTGAACTAATAGGGGATTAGATATTTAGTGTGGTGGTGAGGAAAATAAGGTTTCCATTTCGAAAGGACCCTTTGAGATAGAGATAGATTAGAGTGCCAAACATGTCTAAATTCTTGCAAATAGATCAAAGCACTATGAGGTCCACAAAAATAAGGTTCAATGGATTCCTTAATATTTCCATCCATGATTAGAGACAAGCTGACATGCACATGCATACAATCATACTCCAAAGTTCGAAACAAACTAACTTCACAATCTGATTAATTTGCAAGGATGTTGGAAGATATTATTTCTAACATTAGGCTTGATGATTGGGTGATGTTCAGGACCACATGTGGCTATACTCTTGAGGTGTCTCTGAACAAATATGATTTCAATGGAGGGTTTTCGTATAGGGATTTATTTGAAGTTTATCCTTATTATGGACCTTCCTTTGAAGGAGGATTTTCAAAAGACCTTAGATTTTCTTCAATAGGATCAAATTAGCCACTTCATGGCAAAATTAAGGGGTTTTAGGGACAAAAGAGTTTGAAGTGAGATTTCCTTTTGGTGGTTTCATTAGCACCACTCAGTCTCTGGATCCGACCCTTCCAAATGTTATTGGTTCTTCCGAAAAACAAGTTGTGGGTCAAGACCCTTTTGGACCTACTGAAGTAGTTGTAGCTTCAACGTATCTCATGGAGTTGATCCCTTAGGGCAAAACCTTAAAGAAGTTATTTGATCATTTTTTTATTGCATGGGGCTCGAAGTGACATAAATAACATGTATCAAGGAAAAGAAATGAAAGACCTCAATGTGTTTTGGTATTGATATAGAGATGAATAACTTTATTTAGATGGAAGAATTAGTGTTGATAGGGCATGCAATGGGAAGGACGTTTAGCAGAAAAACCCTTTTGGAGTGGGTCTCAAAGAAATGCAGGGGATCTATAAATCCCCTCCCAAAGGTCTACACTCTAATAATGGGATGGTTCTCTCTTTCTTCCCCTTCTATTGAAGCGGTCTATTTTGTTATGTAGAATCCATGGTCTAGTGACTGTACTCTTATATTACTCAGAAATTAGTCCCCCATTTTTTATGCCAAAAATGAATGTTTGGATCAGGTCCCTATTTGGCTTCAACTTCCCAAGCTTCCAATGCAATATTGAAAGTGTGAAGCATTCAATATCATTGGTAACAAGTTGAGGGTGTCTTTGGATGTAGATAGGTCATTTGAGGAGACCAAGAAGATGAGGATAGGTAGGGTTTTAGTAAATTTAGACGTCTGTGTTGGTATATGGGGAGAGACTGAATTGAGGAACAATGGTATCTCTTATGTTAAAAAACTAGACTAGTAAGGCATTCCCTTTAGATGTTGTGAGTGTTATAAACATGGCCATAATGTCTCTCAATAGAAGCTTCCTTTTTGGGGAAAGAAGGGGGACAATGGTTCTTCTCATTTTAGAAAGAGGGTATTCTAAGGAGTACAGGGCCCTTGGTGGGTTGGTTGGAGACTCAAAGTGTGGATGTGGGACAAGTTTAGTTTGATACAAAGATCACAACTCTGTCTATTTCTTAGGGGGTGGAGTTTTGGTAGAGTGTGACAATGACAAGGGATTAGATGATAGTTTTTGTTATATACCTAGGGGGGGTAATATGGGGTACCAACGGAGGTACCCAAGGTAATAATGTAATAATGAGATGGGCCATAGTAATAAATAAGGTGGTTAACTCATATCATGTAAGGGACCACAAGTAGTTAGTAATAATGTAATGGGCCCATGGTATTAGTGAATGGTATGAGGGAACCATGGTAATGATCCATGGTATTACATGTATGAGGCCTATATAGAGGCCAGAGACTCCACATGGAAGGAGGTCAAGGAATTGTGTCAAGGATTATTGTATGAACAAGCACATGGCTTGTGGAGTGTTCTCCTTTCTTATGGAGTGAATGTATGGTGTTGCCCTACCTTAAGGGTTTGATCAATAAAGTGAATCATTTCTATCTATTAAGATCTTGTTATTCTTGGGTTTATTTATATTTTCAAACCCTTAAGGTAGGGCAACACCATACATTCACTCCTTAAGGAAGGAGAACACTCCACATGCCATATGCTTGTTCATACAATAATCCTTGACACAATTCCTTGACCTCCTTCCATGTGGAGTCTCTAGCCTCTATATAGGCCTCATACATGTAATACCATGGATCATTACCATGCTTCCCTCATACCATCCACTAATACCATGGGCCCATTACATTATTACTAACTACTTGTGGTCCCTTATATTATATGGGTTAACCACATTATTTATTACTATGGCCCATCTCATTATTACATTATTTCCTTAGGTACCTCCCTTGGTACCCCATATTACCCCCCTAGGTATATAATAGTTTTAAGATTTCAGTGCATCCTATTAAAACTTTGGCTCTAGGTAACTTATTTCTACCCTTATCCCTTTCCCATATGGTAATTAATTTTCTATTCTGGGGAAGGATTGGATCAACTATGTGTAAGAACTACTTGTGACATCTCGAATTCTCACTTATTCTTGTTCTAAACTTGATCTTCTCCTTTTGCCTTATGTTTTGGGAGGGCACTGGTTCCCCCTTCTATTATGCCTATCCTTAAAGATCACTTTTTGGTTTCTATAGATATATAATCCTAATCTAATTTCCAACCATGGCCATCAGCCTCACATATGATTGGTGTAACAACCTTGGATTGATTTTCTATGTAAATAAATTAAACCAATGTCATGGGACACACATTCCAAGATACATGGAGGGGGGAACGTTATAGTGGGCATCACTTGTGTTTTATTATTGGCTATAAAAAATGAAAATGGAATTGCCAAAGAAAAAATGAAATAAATGATAATTTAATATGTGAAATAAAGGAAAATAGGAGAAAAGGGAGATGAAGATACACAAATATGCACGCAAGGGAAAAATAAAGAAGAATGAAAGGAATAGGAAACAAAAAGGAAAGAGAGGACATTATATGACTATCTTGTTTACTCTTGCTACTCTTAGTCATTCATGCACTCTTACACACTTAACGAATTCTTACAACATTCTAGCATTCACTTGGACATTGAGGCATTCTCAATCAGACTTGGAGAGAGAAATCACTTGGATAGAAGTAAGCAAGCAAAGGAGTTCATGGGAAGTGAAAGAGAAGGCTGGAAAAGTAATTGCATTAAGTGAACATTTCCAGTAAAAGGTTGCATGTGTGATTTCATTACTAATATTTGGAAGCATGGTACATGCATTTGGTTTTTTTATTGCGTTTTTGTCATTGGCATGGGATTTTCCTATATTAATAGTAGTTTCAGCCTTGCCTTGCCATTTCTTAGATAGCCATGGTGTATTGGGTCCCCTATTGTGATTAAGATTTGGACAGTTGGTAGACTTTGGATTCTTGTCATATGGTCTCACGAAAATTTCCCAGGGGTCAAGGGTGGAGATGGTCTTTTTCCTGGAACTCTTGACAGATGGTTGGAGATAGGGAAAATCCTCTCCGTATAGTGAAGAAATCCATAGGTATCCAAGTGATGGGTCCCATTAATAGGTATATTTTGAGGCCCATATTTATATCCACCATCCCATAAACTCTTTATTTTCTCCACATTAATTTACATTTTTTCTATAATGTGCTTAGTAGCAAGACTAAAGGGTGTTTGTCATACTTCGTGACCTAATGTGGTTTATGTGCAGGAAAGAGATCTTTTTTGTGATAAATTTATGATGCAAAGGAACGTTGGAGATAATTAGAGGGAATTGAGGAGGATTTTCCACTACATTTACTCTCCTTTGACTCAAAGTGATCCCTAGAGTCACTCATTTTAACTCATCTTTACCTCGACATCTATTGACATCTCAGGAACTCAAGTGCATGAGAGGATCTAAGGGAGCTAGATCCACTAATTTCAAGATTTTGGAGTCCTCCTCTGAAGGGATCTGCCCCTCAACCACTTTTTATATAAATAAACAGGCCTAAGGGCTCATTAGGATTTAAACATTTAGGAGTTAGGAAGAGCTATTGAAGGCCAAGAACTTGAGTCTGTTATTTCCATTTTAATATGATGTATTTGAACTCCATTTTCTTTCAATGAAAGGTTCATTGTTAATCTATATATGAGTTAACTTTGGAATGTTTAAACCCTTGGGTTTGGTCCCAATATAGAGGCTTTAATCCCTCTCATGTACTTTTACTTTATCCTTGTTTAAGTCATTGTGTTTCTTTCCTTTTTAAGGCAGAAATTAGAATGAAAATGTTTTGGTTACAAGCCTAATCACCACCTCCCTTGTGGTAAATGTGGTTGAAGAGTCTACAACAATAAGCCAAAAATATTTGTTTGTGTTTATTTGGAATTTTGGCTTTGGATGGTAATTATCTTGCATGCTTTGTTTCTGCATCTTAGTAGTTAATATCATGTCTAAGTAAATGGATTAGTTGCACGTTGTAGGGTAGAATAGCTCTTGATGAAATAAAATTCAACTCATCCTTTCCACTTTGGTTTATTTTGTTGTAGTTTTATCATTAGATGTATGTTCTTCCCAAGAGGAAAAGAAGTTGGTTGTTAGTCTTCAAGGACTATTAGTGACTAGCATAGGCTAGCAGATTCATCATACATCCACTTTTCTATTACCATCCTCCTCATTGGACATCTCATATTTCTCTCAATTTCTGCCACCGAGATCATATTTTAAGTGTCAATGAAGGACAACATGGGTATGTATTTTTTGCAATATGTGCCTCTAAGGAGTGCTCATATTGGAAATAATGTACCACACATCCTTCATACACCCTCTTCCAACTTCCACCACCTTCAAAACACCTTCCTTACCCTCAGAGAGCTCTCAGACCCAATCTTATAGCAAAGCAGCGCAATCCTATAACGAAATAGGGTATCTTGTAGCACTGCCTAAACTTGGACATATTTTCTCTAAGATATTCATTTTTACATTTTAAGATTAAACAATGGCCTCCACGCTTTGAATCTGTGATTTGGAAGACCCAAGGACCACTCAAGGCCCATCCTTCCATCACTGCAACAAAACAATAATTAGGATTAGGAGGCAAATTTTCACATTTGAATCACAATGAGTATTCTTTCATGAAATGAGTAAGGATCCTAATGCTAAAGCTAAAACTATCTTACATTCAGTAATATGAAAGGAAACTCTTGAATGCAAATAGAATAGACCTAGCTTTTAAAAGTTACACTCTTTGATTTCCTAGTTATGTGTTGTAGATTAAATTTCCAATTCCAAAGCAATTTTCAAATATATTAATGATTTACATTTTGCAAGTAGAGTGTTGACTTGATTGGTTTACAATAAGCATATCATGGTTGATTTCTAAAACGAGTGTAGTATTTTTCCTTCGTGCAGATAGAGTTAGTCTTTACATTTAATGAATTGCAATTTTATTTATGCAATTAGGATAATCTTCATTTCCTTGCAATTAAAATATGCCTTTGTATTTCCAAACAAATTCTCTTTATAGTTAGCTGAAGGAGTGGTATCTTCATACCTTGATTAGATTTAATGACTGAGGGTGAGATGAGTAGAGATTGACCTACTGTTCATATAGCATTGTCACCTCTAAGTTTGTATGAACCCTGGGTTGATAATTGAAGTTGAGAGTCTTGGGAGTTGCAACATCCTTGTTGCAATACTAGGCTCATCACTTTTTGGCATCATTACCGAGGAGGTTTCCAAGTAGGAATTGTTTCTATTTAGGATTTGTTTCTTTTTCTTTTTATTGATCTGGAATCTTCAAAAAAAAAAAACCTAGTTCTTTCACGCCTTGTAGGAGTAACAATAGTCAAGGGAAATTCCTACCAAAAACCCCAACCCCTTCAAGCAACCAACCATCACTATTATTTGGTGACTATTAACTTCCCTCTCTAAATACAGGGGAGTTAGAAAACCCTCTAGGTGAGCAACCTCAAAATTTTGAGGAACTGATAGGGGAGGAAGATCCCATCTCACCTACCCAAACCATGGCTGAAAACAAACAAAATGAATTATTCCCTATTTGAGACACCAATGGGGAGGCCATAATGAAGAACATAAACCCTTCTATCCTTGCAAATTTCCATGGTCTATCCTTTGAGAATGCTAACACCTTCATGTTTGTTAGGGTCCAAACCTAACCCATTTATCTATGTAGTAAGCCCAAGGGGCCTAGTCAAAGTTATAGTTAGTTATTTGAGTCAATAAAGCCCATAAGAAGTTATCCACATTAATAATAATCGTAAGTGGTTGAAACCCATTATAGAAAAGAGACAACAACTAGTTATAAATGGGTCATGTTTAATAAATAATGTGGTTAACCTGTATTATGCAAGGGAGCACACGTAGTTAGGTTTTGGATGTCATAAAGCTACAAATAGTCTTAGATAGCAAGGGAAGAATCATCAAGTTTTATTGTAATTGATCTCTACTCTATTGGAGGTTCCCCCCTTGAAGAGGCAATTTAACATTCTATTATGCTCCTAAATAATAAAAATATAATTGCAGCTTGTCTAATTTCATGTGATATTTTTGTGTTTCTGGAAACATCGTTTGTATTTCTGGCATTCCGTTATTTTTGTAGGTCAATTTCATAACAAGTGGTATCAGAGAACTTTACAAGGCTAAATGTACCTCCAATTTTTGGTAGATTTGTTTTTTTAGGCTACAGACATGTTCTCGCATCTTTAAACCATGGGATCTATCATTGAGCACATAAACATGCATATTTAAGGAGGCATGCATTCGAGAACTACAAGAGTGGGTCATGTTTGTTGGACTCCCTTGTAACCCCTGTGGGTACCCCTTCGAGTAGTAGCTTATTAGAAAAAACAATGTACAGACTCCACTTCCACGTACCCTTGAGTATATCAGAAGCCCCCATAGGGTAACCTAAAACCTAACCATAAATAAGTCAGTGGCCATGTTTTTCCTACAATACACTAAGAACAACACTCAGGTAGAATACTCGCATGTACAATAGGGTAGTTAGGTAGTAAGGCAATGGGTATGGTTGATCCTCCTTAGTTAGCACTGTGAAAGATTGGGTTGAGTTCTACTATTTGACCCATATGTATATTACAATCTATAGCACTAGACACTCCTTATGACTACGGTTCCATCCATTATCTGAAGCTCACCCCCATTTTTCATCCAAATTAACTCCACCACCATTGTTCATATCAGATCCAACAATTGGGGTTATGCTACCACTGTATAGATTAGATTTCATGGTTAGGGTTTTCATCACACAGATCAAACTCTCTCTGATCAGTCCAAATCAAATTGTCACAACACATTTTGTAGGACCAATACCTTTGGGTTTCTACTACAGTCCAACCCCGATTTTCACAAGATATTTCACAATATCAAGTATTTTCGAGTTAGTCCATCGTTGTATTGATTAGCTAGGAGTAAAACTCCTTTAAGAGTTAAAAAAAATAAGTATAGGTCTATCACAGGATGCTTGCAAGAGACCTTTCCCATCATATTCAGGATGATGAGCTGATTGCAGTGGAGCAATACTCCTATAAGGCCCCAATTTTCATGCGCTCCCAAATTTTTCCTAACACAATTTCAAGTAACCCACATCATTAGACTCCTCAACTTGCCCCCTTTCCAACTATATTACTCTTAACTAAGGTAAAAATTTGGTCAGGGATATTCTATTTATGGTAACCAGTCTGAAGTTATGGCTTCGAAAAGAGTTGACACCCTCGAGAAAAAATTCAATAACCTCCAAGCATTTGTTGAAGACAAATTCGACAAACTCAGAAAAGCATTCACACACTAACTAACTCTCATGAAACCATGGGGGAAGAACATAGTGTGGATGCACATGTAGAAGGATAATCCAACCATCACATTCATTTCCATGGAGGTCACCAATATTCAAGCCACCAAACACATAAGTTGGACATGTACAATTTTGAAGGCTCTAACCCAATAGTTTGGGTAGCACAAATGCAAAAATATTTCCTCCTTAACAATATATAGGATGATGAAACTAAACTACAAGTTGAAGCTCTTGACTTAGACCAAAAGAGATGGCACTGGTGGCAGTGGCATACAAAATTTTATCTAGGGAGGTTAACTTGGAACATGTTCGCTAAATCCATTTGTGACCTCTTTGATCATCGATTTCACTTTCTCAGCCGTCTCACTAACCTAGGGCAAATGGGTATAATATGAGATTAAATTGCACCGTTTAAACAATTGGCCATCCAGAGTAAGGGATTAGAGGAGATGCATTTTACTTGGAATTTTTCATCAGTGGCCTAAAGGAAGCCATCCAAGACCATGTATGAATGCATTACCCAACTACTTGGTTGGAATCATGTCGCAAGGCCTTAGATGTAGAAATCACTTTAAATTCCCAATCCAATCATTTGAATTTCATCACACGGGCATGACCCAGCCCACCTACAAGCCCCACTCAAACACATAAGGTTCAAAAGGTGTCACCATCATAAATGGATAAAAGAAGGAAATAAAGACTATGCTACTATTGTGACAAAAAATAATCCCCATGACATAAATGCAAGGAACCGAAATTATTTCAAATCAACACTATTGGAAATAGATTTGTCGATGAAGCTCCATTAGCTTTAGTTTTTGGGGAGGAAGAGGGTGAACCCATTACAACCTCAGACATTGATACTATAGTTGTGTTTTTATCTCATTCCATAAACTAGCCAAAATATCTTCTCCCCAAATGCTCAAAATTCGAGGTTTTCTTAAACATTGAACAATAGTGGTGTCAATTAATGGTCGCAACACACCTAACATTATCCATAAGGGAGTATAAGAATCCATTCATTATTTTTTAAGGATGTTATCTAATTTCCAATTCATTATCACTAATGGGGGGATCATGAAATGTGAAGGACGTTGTGAAAAGATTGAGCTTCAAATGGGGGATTATCACCTCAAAGCCCACATGTTTTCCATTTGAAATCAATGGTTGTGACATTGTAATAGGTGTTGAATGGCTCCACACACTAGGCCCTATCACAATAGAGTTTTAAGAGTTATATATGAGCTTTGAGAATAATGACAACACTCATACAATGTGAGGACTCCAGGCAGGTTCTCCTACTATCATCAGCTCACATCGAATGGAGAATATTTTAAGAAAGGTTCATGATGGGATAGTAGCAAAATTTAATTCCATCCATGAAATTAAATCTAATCCTCCACACATTCATCCTGATATGAGACAAGTATTAGATCGCCACCAGCAGGCCTTTAATAAACCTAAGGAGCTCCCATCCTGGATCATAGAATCCCATTTCTCATGGCTACCCAGCCATGAAATGTTTGCCCCTATCGATATCCTTTCACACAAAATAATGAAATTAAGAAAATCATCAAGGAACTCCTTGAAGCCATTGTTATTCATCTTAGCACAAACCCTTACTCATCTCCAGTGGTCATGGTTCAAGAGAAAGACAATTAATGGCACATGTGTCCAAACTTTACGGTCCTTAACAAGCTCACTATAAAGGGAAAACTCCCTATCCCAGTAGTTGGTGATATGCTTAATTAACTACATGATGCCAAATATTTTACCAAGCTAGAACTTCACTTGGGCTATCATCAACTACATATGAAGGAAGTTGACATTCCCAAGAAAACCTTTTGAATTCATGAAGGCCATTGTGAATTCCTAGTCACGCCATTTGATCTTTGTAATTCCCCATCCACTTTTCAAAGCCTCATGAATCACCTTCTAAAACCATATCTCAGAAAAATTGTCCTAGTATTTTTTGATGATATTCTCATTTACAACATAACATGGGACATTCACCTTCATCATGTTGACTAGGTACTACAACTTCTCCAATACCATAAACTATTTGTGAAATTGTCCAACAGTTCCTTTGGCATGGAAGAACTAGGGTAATTGGGACACAGTGTGGGTTCTGAAGGAGTGAGGGTTGATGTAAAAAATATTCAGGCAATGCGAGATTGGACCTAACCAAAAAACCTTGAAGAGTTTAAGGGGATTGTTGATTCTCACGAGCTACCATCGCAATTTTTTCTTCAATTATGGATGCATTCCCAACCCCTCACTAATATTCTCAAGAAAAAAATCATTTCTATGGATTGAGACTCTTCATCAAGTCTTCTTGTCTCTCAAACAAACCATGTTCTCCACTCTAGTATTGGCCCTACCAAACTTTACCAAACCTTCTGTATTTGAATATGATGCTCCAAGTAGATGCATTGGTGTGGTATTAATGCAGGAAGGCATACTATTGTCTTTGAAAAGTCAACGACTCAGTGGAAAGCATATGGGTTAATCTAATGAGAAATAAATGATGCCATATTACATGTTGTAGGCACTTGGAGACCATACTTATTGGGGCGTCCTTTCCAAATCTGCATTGAACATCATTGTCTCAATTATTTTTTCAAGCAGCATCTATCATCACCACACCAAAATGAATGGATCACAAATATGATGGGATATTATTATGAGATAATTAACAATAAGGGTCGTGGTAATGTGGTGGTTGATGCCCTATCACACCAATTTGAGGATGAGGGCACCCTTTTATCCCTCTCTCTACCCATACTAGATTGGATTGAAGAAGCCCATCATGAATGGTTCTCCCACCTGTACTTTTCTGAACTCATTAATAGCTTATGAGAAAATCCTAATTCCTTAAAGGGATATTGTTAGAAGGATGAGGTTATTCACTATAAGGATTGGGTAGTGCTATCCCCGAAATCCACCCTCAACACTCGCATCTTGCAAGAGATGCACTCCTCTCCGATTGTAGGACATTCTCACTTTAAGAAGACTTATACACAAGCACAACGCTCTTTCTTTTGGACGAACATGAAGAAAAAAATTCTTACTTCCATAGTTGAATGTGACATATGCCAGCATAAGAAGGGGCAAGTGGTTAAGCTCCTAGGAACCTTACAACCTTTTCCACTCTTTGCTTCTGTCTCGATATATCTATCCATGGATTTCATTACATGTCTCCCAAAGTTAGGAAACAAATCAGTCATCATGGTGGTTTTTGACAAACTTTCCAAATATGCTCATTTTTGTGCTTTACCACTCCCATTTACTCCAACATTGGTGTCTCGAGTTTTCATGGACCAAATATTGAAACTGCATTGCATGCAGGCTTCTATTGTGTCTAATGGGACCCCACTTTCACTAACAAATTTTGGTAGGAAATTTTGATGCTAAAGGGCATGCAACTCCAACTGAGTTGAACTTATCATCCCCAAACCAATGGTCAAACAAAAGAAGTCAAAACTTTTTTGGAAACCTATCTAAGATGCTTCACATCAAACAAGAAACATAAATGGGTATAGTGGTTTCCTTTAGTTGAATGGTGCTATAATACTAATTATCATGAAGCCACCAAGATGATGCCATATGAGGTAGTGCATGGAAAACTCCCACCTTCACCAAATTCTTATATCCCAGAATCTTCCAAAGTATAGGTAGTTGATCAACTCCTACAGACCATGCCACAAAGATTACTCATCTCAAAGGTAATCTACATCAAGCTCATAATAGAATGAAGTAAGATGCCAACCAACATCGTTTAGAGAGGTCATTTCAAGTAGGTGACTAGGTGTTCTTGTGAATCCAACCTTATAAGAAAAATTATCTCAAAGAAAAGGCCTTCCATAAACTAGTACAAAACTTTTATGGGCCTTATCAGGTACTTTAGCGTATAGGAGTAGTCACTTACAAACTAGCCTTGTTGACTACTTCAAAAATCCACCTAGTATTCCATGTATCCTACCTCAAGAATGTTCTAGGGAATAATTGTAGGGTTCAAAGAAGTCTACCATAATTGTATGAGGAAGGTTCCCTTTGGCTCCGACCCAAATAGGTCCTCGATACTTATCAAAGACATCTTCATGGTTGCACAATCAAGGAAGTCCTCATCAAGTGGAAAGACAACTCTCTCGAAGATGTGTGATGAGCCCCAGAAATGAGTAATTATATGGGCTCATTCAGCCTCCTAATTCGACTTAATCCACCATTCTCATTAATTTATTGCATTTTTTTTTATTATATTTATGCTAATAGAGTGAATTGGGTTAGTCATTATGCCAACAAGTCTAATGTCTACTTTATGTAGTCCTTTTGGTCAATTTGGAGACAAAATCAAAGGTTTAAATGAGCACTTGGCAGCCAAATTCGTGGAGAGGATTTGTAGGAAGGTGTCTCCATTTATGAGACATCACCTCGAATTCTCCACCAGCAGCTCGAAGTTCAAGGGCCACCACATTTATTATCACAAGGGCAGCCGAGCAAGGGCTAGTAAAGTTGCTATTAACTGCAAGTTTTGGCAGCCGAGTTCTTAAAGTTTAGGAGGGTTGTTGAGGTCCTCAAATTGTTTAAATAAGAGGGCTTAGGGTCTCATTTGGGGTTGGTCAGAAGTTAGCTAGTTTGTAGTTCGATTTTAATCATTTTTTTAGTCATTTTTTAGGTAGTAGGTTAGCTCTGCATTTCAGCACATTTTCAAGCTTTTCTTGTAGACAATTTTTGATGAAACTATTATTTCTTGAGCAATAAAGATGAATCCAGCTTTGCACCAGCTCTAATCTTTCTCAGGAGGTTGCAGCTCTTGGGGTTGGGCCCAACCCAAGTTCCTAGTACCTGCTTTGCTTACCTTTATTTTTTTTTGCCGCATTGTTAGAATAAAATCTACTATTTAGATTTAAATCTTGTTTTGTTATTTAGGTTTCTTTTGATGATTAAAAAGGATTTTCATGTTTAGATTGATTTGATAGGTTACTAACAGAGAATATCTTCAGAAAAAGGCTATCAAGCACCTCTGATCTCACCTCTCTCTTAGTGGGACCATGCGTTGGGACCAAGGTGTCCTTCCTGCCACCAAAAACAATATCTTTGCTTCATCATGCAATTATTAGTGTTATATTCTCATTTGCAGAAGTTGATACCAGTTGTGATTACATGCTCAAATCCATTCTTCTTTGTATTCCATAGTTTATTTACGTCATTTGCTGCCAATAAACTGCTATGCATCATGCTTATGGTTTCTATGTCAAATTAGGTTAAAGTAGTCAGATCTTTGGTTTGCATAGCCTTCATTGATCAGTTTTGGGAAATAATGTGCAGAGTACCTGTGATACCTCCTCATCTATCCTTACCCCATCCATGCAATTTTCTTTGTCCTCTAACTCAGATTCTTTCCTCTCATTTGCCACATTTTCTCACTTTGCCCTAGTTTCTACATTCTTGTGCATCATTGCTCCCTCCATCCTTGAACAAATCCAATCGCTCCTTAGCCTCATTCACCAGGTACTAGATCCCTTAAAATCCTTATCCAACCTCCATTTTCACTTTCCCACCATTTTCCTCCATCAACCTTCCAAAATCCTCTTTTCGGAACATCCTGTAGAAATCACAAAACATACTGTAGAAATTATAGAACATCCTATAGAACCCCTGCAAAATTTCTGTAGAAGCTCATGAAAGAGGTTTCTTGATATCTGAACACTGTGAAAATCTCTCGAAGGGTGCTAGGGACCGCTTAGGCCCTCTTCTAACCTTCCAACCTCCTACAAGCATTTCCTTTCGCCAATCCACCTCTACACAGTCAAAAACCAGTTAAAGCACATGCGTGATAATTCTAACAACTTATTCAAAGATACAAAAAGATGTTTTCTTTAGATCTTACTATGGAAGTACCTAAGACACATGCATTTTACCTTCCTAAAAGTCAATGGCCTCTCTTTCAAGTAGCTTGCATCCTCTTTCTTGCATCAGTAGGGCTAGCTGGTAAAATTAGGGTTTGCTAGGGTTTGCATTTCCTTTCAACTTTTCAATTACTTTCCACATAGTAGATTAGCTTCCTTTGAGTTAGCTTCCATCAATCAGTTAAAGAGCTTCTTCTCAGAGCTCATATAAGTTGGCTTAAGCTCATAGCAGACTTGTGCCAGCTGACCAAGTGACAACCGCGGCAACAGCTAGTACTTGTACATACAGCACCGTCGCTTCCAAGTTTGTTACAAACTACCGGGTTGATAGAAGTAAAGAAGGGAGTCCTAAGAGTTGCACCATTATTGCTACAATACTGGAGCCCACCAATGTGACATGGGAAATAGCCACTATTCTTTAGCAGTTTCTGCAACTTCATCCTTGAGGACAAAGAAACTTTTGATGGGGGAAGGAATGTTAGGATCCAACCCTAACCCCTTTATCTATGTAATAATCCCAACAGGCCTAGTTAGAGTAATAGCTATTTATTTGAGTCAATAAAGCCCATAAGAGGTTATCCACATTAATAATAATTGTAAGTGGTTAACCCACATTATAGAAAAGAGACGACAATTAGTTATAAACATGTCATAGTTAATAAATAAAGTGGTTAACTTGTATTATGCAAGGGACCACTATTAGTTATGGTTTTGGATGTCACTAAGTGATAAATAGTATTAGATAGAAATGGAAGAATCATCAATTTTTATTGGAGTTGATCTTTGCTTTGTCGGAGGTTTACCCCTCGAAGAGGCAAGTGAACATTGTGTTCTTCTCATGAATAACAAAATATCATTGCAACTTGTCTCATTTCACGTGATATTTCTGTGTTTCTGGAAATATTTTTTTATATATTTGGCATTATGTTATTTTCACAGGTTAAGTGCATAGAAATGTTTGAATTTTTTGTTGTTTGTAGGACCTATGTCTATACCACTGACGAAAAAAATCTAAAGGTGTTTCCATCCACTTTCAAGGATACAACCTTGTGTTGGTTTTTGATCTTACTTGGAGGCAACATCACTACCAGATGAATCTATAGAGGACTATGATGAAAGATTCCATATCAATTATAGAAGGGCTTACTATACCCTTGACCCTAAGTCACTTAATCTAGAACTTCTTTGAGGGATCAGGGAAGATGTATTGAAGACCCTTACTAAGCTATCTGGTGGAGAAATTTACCAACACCCTTATGATGACATCAAGACAATATTCAAGAATCATTCAGGGGCTTCTAGGAAAAAGGGTAGGTATATTCAAGGCTTGGTTAGTTCATCTACCTTTGCATCAACCATAAAACATGAGATAGAGAGTATGTTGTAGGAATTCAAGAGTGAAATTTTGCATACCTTTTCCCTATAGATGGACACTATGCAGATTAAAAGGAAGCAAGAGAAAGCAAAAAGGGAACTACCTATCCTTTTCCCTAGATGTGCTAAGAGACATCCTAGAAATGAATTCCCATTGAACATCATAGAATTCTTCTCTATCATTGAAATGAATGCCCATGCCTGAAAGTTGTATACCAAAGGGTAAAAAATGGTTCAAAGAAACTCTACTTCATTAAACAAAGGAGGCCCCAAGGCCCTTGGCCATATCAACAAGGCATACAAGGTGCACATTATCCTCCTTATAGCCCAAATCAGAATGCATCTTTCCAGCATTTGTACCCTTCCTCTCATCTATCATGGTCCATACCTTCTACTTGGCCTTATACTTCTCAATATCCTTCTTAGCTTATCAACCCTCCTTTCCATCCATATACACCTCAATTTCAACAACGGGGAAACCCCTCAAAAGAATGGAGTCCTCAAACAACCCAACTTCCTGCTTTAATGCCTCCTCCTCAACATAAACCATTGTTCCCTCAACATAACCCACCAAATCAACCTCAAATTCCTACCCAACCCAATCTGAACCTGAATAATAAGCAGGCACAATAGGTTTAGAGTGGGGAGACATTCTATTCTTCTTATGCTATGGAAATCCAAGAGATTAGCCTTCAATATAGGAAGGTACTTCTAAATTCTCACCTACCTTTTCCACCTAAGGAACATGAAGAAGAGAAGGAATATAGTACCCCTTAATCCAATGCACCTCCCTATCCTAAAATTTTGATCCAACCTAAACAACACACCCTGAAAGAGGTAGAACTTCTAGGAAAATTGAATAACTTGTGTGTCAAAATACCCCTTCTCCAAGCCTTCAATGATGTTCCCATTTACAACAAGCTTATCAAGGAAGAGTGTTTTAGAAGGCATGGGAGAAGAAGAAGAGATACCCCCACTATCAATGTTTTTTGGTAGCCATTTGATCTAATGCTTGGGAGGGTGATCTCCCCAAAGTACTTGGATCATGGCAGCCCATTAGTGGATGTGCACATTGATATAATTATTTTCCCTAATACATTGATTGACCTTGGGGCTGCATCCTCAACCTCAACCTTTAAGGGGCCTTGAGGAAGACCAATATAGTTCTGTAGCTCGTAGATAGATCCACAACAGCTCCTAAAGGGGTTATTGAGAATGTGACAGTCTCCATTCACTCTTGGGAGTAACCCAATAATTTCGTTGCTCTCCATCCGAAAACCAAGTTTAATGGTTATCATTTAATCTAAATAAGACCTTGGTTGGCCACTATTGATGCCTACATTAGTTGCAGGGTAGGGAACATGACCATCAAGAATGAGCATCTATCAAAACAACTTGTGTTATAGCCTCCTTCTCAGCCTTCTATTGAGAATGGATTTCCCTTATGATTAGAGGATGAGGAAGAAGAAGAGTTTTATCAAACATACCTCTACCTAAATTTTACACTATAAATTATTGTAGGAGCGATCAAGCTTCTTGAAGATAAACTTATTGACCATATCATATAGAATCAACCTCCCACTGCCATGCTAATTGATGAACTGATGAAAGAATATGAGAGAAAACCATGGATTTATCTATGCTCTATTGACCCTAATATAGATCATCCCAAGGTTGTAGATATTAGCCCATCCATAACTCTAAAGTTCAAGCCCCCTCTCTGAGTCGAGCAAGAAGAACAGTTATGCAATGTGCTAAGGAAACACCTTGATGCTTTTTATTGGGGCTATAAGGAAATAAAAGGTGCAATTATTAGTTTCTACTCATCATATCCACATCAAAGAGGGATGCAAGCCAATGCACCAACCCCAGAGAAGTATGAATCCATCTCTTAAGGACATTGTGAAAGAGGAATTACAAAATCTCCTAGATTTAGGGTTCATATACCCCATTTTAGATACTGAGTGGGTGTCCCCTCATGTCATAATCCCTAAGGAAAATGAGAAGTTGAGGATTTGTGTTCATTACCAAGAGCTTAACAAGGCTATAAAGAAGGACCACTTCCCTGTTCCTTTCATTGACCAAGTCCTAGATGGCCTTGCAGTGAAGAGATTCCCTTCCTTCCTAGATGGATTTAGTGGGTACAACCAAATAAAGATCAGCATTGAGGACCAAGATAAGACCACATTCACATGTCCTTGGGTTACCTTTGCTTCTAGAGTCCTTCCATTCAGTTTATGCAATGCCCTTTACACCTTCCATAGGGGAGTTATGACTATCTTTGTTGACCTTTTTCATGACACGATTGAGATATACATGGATGACTTCACCCCTTATGGATGTGATTTTCAGGAAGCTCTTTCTAATTAGTGTAAGTTATTAAAGAAATGAATTGAGATGAATATTTCATTAAGTCCCAAGAAATGTGAATTGTTGATGACTGCAGGGACCGTCCTAGGCCATTCCATCTCTAAGGAATGGATATAGGTTGACCAAATAAAGTTTCCATCATCGAGGGGGTCTCTATCCCTAAAGAAAAATATGTGTTAGAAGCTTCCTTGGATTGGCTAGGTATTATAGAAGGTTCACAAAGGACTTCAGTAAATTGGCCTCACCCTTGTTTGGACTACTGGCTAAAGATTCAAACTTTTGTTAGACCGATAAATTTCAAGAGGCCTTTGAAGTACTAAAGGAGAAGTTTACCACTACACCCATCCTGCCGGGTCCCAATTGGACATTGCTCTTCCCTATTCACACAAATGCATTAGATAAAGTTATAGGAGAAGCCTTAGGACAAGTGGAAGACAAACTTCCCTTCGATATATATTTCATTAGTAATAACCTTTCTAAGGTTGAAATAAATATATAGTCACTCAAAGAAACTCTTGGTTGTGGTACACTTTGTAAACAAGTTAAGGTACTACATCAATAGATATCACACTTTTATTCACACTGATCATGTAGCCATTAAGCACTTAGTTAATAAACTTGATTTTAATGGTAGGACAATTAGATGGCTTTTATTATTGTAACAATTTGATTTAAATATTGTTGACAAACCAGGGAAAGAGAATGTGGTTGCAATTTCTTTTTCAAGATTGACGTTGCCTGTAAGGAATGAGGAGATGGTAGATGATTATGTTGGCATTATGACTAATTTGTTTTCCTTGTGGAAACTTACTTGATATGTTGCCTTTTGATGGCAACCTACTTGATGAATATGTCAACGTGATCTACTTACATGTGGCAGATCATTTGGTTAAAGGAATAGTAGTTGAGAGACACGGGAATGATAAAGATGAAGATTCAAGAAGTATATAAGGGTTATGTGAAGAAAATTCATGTACATGTGCATGTATGGAGGAAAGGCATGTGTAGTTTCCGCACCATGGTATTCTAAATACAAAGGGACTTTACCATAATATTGACCCATGGTATTGAGCCCAACAATGAATATTTGATCCATTCCAAGAATACCATTGGCACTAGTATGGTTTTGACTTGTTGTATTGTCTAGGGCTAAGATATATAATGAGATGAAGATCAAAGTGTTTGGTGTCCAAGTGATGAATATTTAATGAATAGTTAGATCTGAAGCAAGTGTGCATGTAATGGGCTATTATTGATTTGTTTGATCTAAAACTAAGTATGCACCCATGAATTCAATGATGGATCATATCCAATAGATCTGAAATGACAGTATTGATTATGGTTCAATTTGATCTGTGATTATAATTTTTTAACTTGTGATTATTCTGTGCATGCTATTATCTAGGTATGTATGAAGTTCTGTTATGCAGCGAAGGTTTGTGCCAGAAATTAAAGATCTGTACACAGGTTTGTAAGCTAAAAGGTGCATACACATGTGGATTTAACACTAGTAATTTGCTTATGTATTATGATATGCACATAGGTTTCATTCCTGAAAATCATGTATACACGTGATAATGCTTTGTGGAAAGCACATATATAAGCTAGGATTTTACTGAAAAGGATGTTTGATTAGTCTAATCAGTCTTGTTGTGTTTTTGTTGTCTGTTACTCAAGTGTTACTTGTTAATATGAGTTTAACAATGATGTTTGAAGTTGAATTGATTGATTGAAGAAGTTATGATGCTGCTAGCTATATGTGATTAAAGACCTGTGATGGTTCGGTGATAGTTTCATAATGCTTCATTGTTTTAGGGTTTGACTCAGTGTGTGTTTCAAAAGAACAATGATTCAATTTCAAGGTTCAACATTTTGAGTTATGTACACGGGCCTCATGGAAAGCATGTATATATATGGATATGCTAAAATAAAGTAGTGTATATATTTTGATATTCTATTTATCAAGGTTTGCAGTGACAAAATTCAGTTTCTCTAATGAACAATATGTGGATTGGTATTCTGGTGAATGGTTTTACAGTGATCTAACTGCTTTGGTTGTTTGAGATTGATTAAGTGATTTGATGATTGGTTTTAGTTTTATTATTTGATGGTAGTGGGTCCATTCTGAAAATTTTATGAAACGTGACCTACATATTTGATGATTTGTATTAGGGCGATCTAGTGTGAAAATTTATGAAATGTGTTCCACAGTAGTGCAGGGGGCTGGAGCTCCCTTATAGTGGGTGGTGGGAAAAGAGAGACATTTGTATCCTTCTATAGGTGGGTACCTGTGTGTTGGTATTAGTCTACACCAATACAAAATTGTAAGAATTTTTTCTTAATAATAAAAGAAGACAGAGACGACAATAGCGGATGTTTTCTCCCACATTGGGTTTCCTCCTAAAAATATTGTTGTTCATGTGTGTTTTTTATCTGTAATGGTTTATTTTGTTCTTAATACACATTATCATTTTTTTATTAATGGTTAATGAGGCAGTGATACACTGGTTCAAGTTAAAAAATGTTTAATTAACTGAAAAACACATTTATTGGATATATGCTAATTGTTTCACGACACTCACGTACATATGTAGGTTTATTTTAGTAAAGTCGTGGACATAAATATAAGTAATAAAATAAAAGTTTAAGTGAGTTTTAAATATTGATTCATTGAAACACCCCCCCCGTCCCCCCCCCCCCCCAACTATTTTTCCCAAAAATTGGAATCAGAGTAGGTCCTTTCGAAGAAGCTTGATCACTTGAAGGAAGATTCATGAAGATGATAAATCAAGAGGTAACAACATCTATTAGGCCACCATTATTCTAGAGAACCAATCTAGTTTTCTAGAAGGAAATGAAAAGAGCTTATTTACAGTCACTTGGAGCAAATGTATAGGGAATCATTGAAGGAGGCTATCACTATCCATATTCCATTCCGATAGATGAAGAAAAAAAGAAGAAATATGAGACCAATGCAAAAGTTGTCAATTCCATGTTAGGAAGCTTGGCTGAATAAGAATTTATCAAAGTCACGTAGTTGAACATAGAAATGGCTATATGGGACAAGATAATCCAAAGCTATGAAGGTGACACCAAGGTAAACAATGCCAAACTTCAAACTCTTATAATTCAATATGAAACTCTCATGATGCACAATGATGAAAGTATCACAAGTTTCTTTCTTAGGGTAGATGACATCGCGAAGTCTATGAGAAATCTTAGTGAAGAAATAGAAATATCATCGCAGGTTGAAGCAATATTAAGATCTTTAACTCCCAAATTCAATTCAAAAGTTTCTGCAATAGAAGAAATGCAGGACTTGAAGAATCTTACTATTGAACAACCTCATGGGATTCAAACAACCTATGAAATGAGCAACTTTGGTGCCGCAAATACTATAGAATTTGCATTCAAAGTTACTGCAAAAGGAAAAGAAAAGGAAGAATCAGGTTATGTATTAGAATAAGAAGAGACCAACTGCGTAAAGAAACTCCAAGCGTAAGGTTCCCTTCAAAAATTTTTCTTGTGGTAGAGTTGGTCATTATGTTGCTAAGTGTCCCTATAGAGAAGATCATGAAAAAGGGAAAGAAGTTGCAAAAATTAATAGGAGAAGGTTTGAAAACAAGAGAAGTTTTTATACACATGAAGATAGTGATGGTCTTTCAAATGGTGAAGAAGGTGAGTCTGATCAAGAATATCAATTACTTATGACATTTGAAGATAGAGGTAGTAATGAGTCTAATGACAATTTCATGGATGCCCTAGAAGAAAAAGATATATTATTGAACAAATAGCTCAGCTTAAGATTTATTTAGAAGAAGCTGAATTAGTAGAAGAATTTTTGAAGAAACAAATCATAGAAAAGCAAAAGAATAATCAAAAGATAGAATGTTAAATAGTAAGTCTAAGGAAATAACTTGAGAAAGAAAAAAGTCTTAATCTTAGATGAAATCATGAAATTTCAATGTTGCCTTCTTATAAATACAGTTTTTGGATACAGTGAAGAAACATCAAACACTGTAAATTCTTCTACAGGCACTAAAAGTTACATCAATGCAGTAAAAAGAAGTAGTCAACAAAACTCTAGCCTACTTCAAAAGAATAAATGACCAAATACTTCATAGGTAAATTATGCACGATTCAATCAAAAGGAAAACAACACTAGAAGTTACTATACCTCCATAAACTTCTACTTTAATGGACAATGTTTCGCTTGTCACAATTTTGGTCATAAGGCTACTCAATGTGTTGCTTACAAAACTATCATGACTAGAGAAGCAAGAAAACAAAAGAATGAGTTTGGGGTAAAGAAATGCTCTCACAATTCTTTCTCTCCTCTTCAATATGAAACTGAATGCTCTTTTCGAAAGAAATTTGGGCATAAAGAATATGAATGTAGGATAAAAGGACGATTAACACCTAAGAATGAGAAAATTGCAATAACATCTAAGGTATGGAAGAATAATACCATTGAATCTGAGAACTATGGTGTAGATTTATATGCAGGAGATAAAGGGAAATTGTATAGCATTGATAGTGGATGCTCAAAACACATGATAGGTGATAAAGATAATTTTGTGCTTTATAATGAGATAAAGAAAGGAAAGATTGTAATCTTTGGAAATAATTCACCTACTACTATCAAAGGAAAAGGAATCGTTTTGCTAAAAGAAAAGGTTAAGATAGAAATGCTTTATTTGTTTATGGGTTGAAGCATAACTTGTTAAGTGTTATCCAAATGTGTGACCAAGGGAATGAAATTGTTTTCAGATCAAAGAATTGTGTTGTTCGAAATCTCGATACACGCAAAATTGTAATAAAAGGAACAAGAACTCTAGGTAATGTCTATGTCTTGGAAGGAGGTCTAGAATAATTTTACTTAAGCAATGTAGGAGAAATCTAGTTGTGGCAAAAAATATTGTGACATCTAAGCTTTAATCAAATAAATATGACAAGCAAGCTAGGATCAGTTCGTGATTTTCCCAAAATCTCTCTACCGGAAAATACTATGTGCAAATCATGTCAATTTGGTAAGAAAGCCAGGGTAAAATTCAATACCACAGAAGGTTCCGCAAGTAAGCCACTTGAATTTATTCATACTGATTTGTGTGGGCCAATGAAGAAGAGGTCACCTAGAGCTGAATAATATTTCATCTTATTTATTCATGAATTTACTAGAATGTGCTGGATTGGTTTATTAACGCATAAAGGTAAAGAATTTGATAAATTTAAGCTCTTCAAAGCTTTAGTAGAGAATGCCTTAGACATAAAAATCAAATGTCTTAGATATTATAGGGGAAGAGAATTCATATGAGATGAATTTTTCAATTCTCGTGACCAATGTGTCATTAAGAGACAGTTCTCTAGAGCTAAGACTCAACAAAATGGGATAGCATAAAGAATAAAAAAAATAATTCATCAAATGCCACGTGCTATGATTAATGAGTCCAGGACACCTCATACCTTCTGGGGTCAAGCAACATATACAACGGTAACTATTCTCAACAAATCTCATATTCCTATAAACAATGATAAAACACCTTATGAACTTTGGTTCAGTAAGCCTCCAACTATCAATCATTTTAGATTCTTTAGGAGTAAATGCTACATAAAGAATAATAATGATAAGCTTGGAAAATTTGAATCTATAGTAGATGAAGGAATTCTACTTGGTTACACCTATAGAAGTATACAAATGCTACAATACAAAACTTAAAAACATAGTTGAATGCATTGACATTGTGATTAATGAAGCATCCACAGGTACCAAAAGGGAGGCACCAGTAGATGAAAAAGATGCTCCTACAACAAGCCAAAAGAATGTTGAAGAAAGAATCAATGAAGCATCATAATAAGGAAGTGACAATACTAAAGCATAAAAGAAGACTCCATCAAGGTATGTTCAAAAAAATCATCCAAAATCTCAAATCCTAGGTGATAAGGAAACTAGAGTACAAACTAGAAGAAATCTTGTTGTAACTCCTAGTTATCTAGCCTTACTATCAACACTTGAACCACAAAATGTAAATCAAGCTAGAAAATATGAGTGTTGGGTTAAGGTTATGAATGAAGAACTTGACCAAATAGAAAATAATCATACCTAGGAATTAATACCTATACCTCATGCTAAGAATGTTATTGGGACAAAATGGGTATTCAAACAAAAATTGAATGAGAATGGAGAAGTAATTAGAAATAAAGAAAAACTTTTTTGAAAAGGTTATGCTCAACAAGAAGGAATATACTTTGAAGAAACATTTTCACTTGTAGTAAGACTAGAAGCCATAATAATGTTTCTTACTTTTTCAAGCTTTCATCATTTCAAATTCTATCAAATGGATGTTAAATATGTATTTTTAAATGGGTGTTGAGATTGTAACAAGATGATGGAGCTTAGTGAAAAGAGTCGCCTTCACTAAGTGGGCCCGCAGGCTATTTTTGGCGCAAGTCTATTTTTAGACTATGTCTATTTTTAGACGTATGGATCATGTCTATGGATTGCATGTTGTTGTTTATGGATGATTGGTCAAATTGGGAAAAATAGATGGACTTCTATTTTTAGATCACAACGAAGTGACTGCTCAATCTAAATATAGAACAGTCAAATATTATTAGCTCATTATAATATTTAGACTATAAACTTTGTCTTATTCTCTTGGAGCACTTCAGGATGAGCTACGGATGTGGTACATGCAGATCCCAGAAGGAAATACGTGGTTACCTATGGGATGGCTAATATTTGCATGCAGGACTTCAGTTAGAACTCAAGTGAGTTGAGTTTAGTGGACTGGAGGTGCAGTTGATGGAGTTGTGTTCAGTTTAGCTTTGTTAAACTGGTTGTATTTAGT
>APFE031529903.1:61935-102909 GCA_000404065.3 Pinus taeda | reverse complement strand
TACATTCCAACAGAGGATCGGGATGTTGATATTCTGACGAAGGCTCTCACCAGGAGCAAATTCGAGTACCACCGAGGCAGGATAGGGGTTGCTGATAATCCATATCTTGTCGAGAGGGAGTGTTGAGATTGCAACAAGATGATGGAGCTTAGTGAAAAGAGTCGCCTTCACTAAGTGGGCCCGCAGGCTATTTTTGGCGCAAGTCTATTTTTAGACTATGTCTATTTTTAGACATATGGATCATGTCTATGGATTGCAGGTTGCTGTTTATGGATGATTGATCAAGTTGGGAAAAATAGATGGACTTCTATTTTTTGATGAAAGTGTGAGTGATCACAGTGTGAGTGATCAAGTCTATTTTTAGACTGGCTGTCAAAAATAGAAAAGTCAAATATTATTATCTCACAATAATATTTGGACTATAAACTTAATCTTATTCTCTTGGAGCACTTCAGTTCGAGCTACGGATGTGGCACATGCAATTGCATGAAGGAAATACGTGGTTCTTATGGGTTAGTTGAATATTTGCATGCATGACTTCAGTTAGAACTCAAGTGAGTTGAGTTTAGTGGACTGGAGGTGCAGTTGATGGAGTTGTGTTCAGTTTAGCTTTGTTAAACTGGTTGTAATTAGTCTAACTGGCGAATAGACTAGAGATGAGTTGGGTGAATTAGTTATTAATTAATTCACAAGTTATTAACTCATAATACAACTAATGAATACATCAGTTAACTCAGTTGCATGTCAGTGCATGTTCAGTTCAGCAGGGACAGGTGTTAGAGAATCAGATTGCTATCAGTTGTGACTATAGTTGTGCACCAGATCTTGCACAAATCAGGGGATTGAGTATGCCAATGATTTTGCCCACATTGTAGCTTGTTCTCACGTGATTTAGCCAAGGAAAGACGTGGCTGCCTTGGAATTATCACCGGTTCTTGTGCAGGTATTGAGCAGCGGAGGCAGGCAGGCAGCGGAAGAGATTTGAGCCAGTGATTGATTCAGATCTAAGCTGTATTGTGTGTAACAGGTGGAGCTGGTACTGGATTGCTTGTGATAAGCATTGTACTTTGTAATGTTACATGGCTCAATCATTAATATACAGATAGTTGGGGTTTTTAGCGAGATGCTTTCCCCTGAATACATACTGTGTTAATGTGTGAATGCTCTTGATGTTTTATTGTTATTGATGCTGCTATATTGATGATCAACGTAGAGGAGCTTATGTATTGTGTATGTTTTCCGCAATAGTACATCATCAGGATAATCTCTGTTGAATATGTGTTAAATTATTCAAAATTTCTACAATGGGGACCTAGAAAAAGAAGTCTATATTGAACAACCAAAAGGGTTTACTCTAGGAAATGATGAAAAGTGTTTTTTCAAACTCAAAAAGGCATTATATGTGCTAAAACAAGCCCGTTATGCATGGTATTATCAACTTGACAGGTATCTTCAACAACAAGGCTTCATTAAGCGGTCTGTTGATAGCAACCTATATATAAAGGTGGATGATGGTAAAGTTTTAATTGTTGTTTTTTACGTGGATGACATCATCTTTGATAATAATGAAGAATCCATGAGTCAAAGGTTTTCCTCTATCATGCAATCATTATTTGAAATGTTTATATTTGGTGAACTAACATACTCTCTTGGTTTACACGTACAAACGAAAAGAATGGAATTTTTCTCTCACAAACAAATTACCTCAAGTAGATTCTGTAGAAATATGGAATGGAAGATTGCAAACTAGTATGCACACCAATGGTGATAGGATGTAGTCTTAGTTTGCATGGTTATTCTCTAGCTGTCAACCAACCAGAATGCAAACACATGATCGGAAGTCTACTTTATCTTATAGGAAGAAGACCAGATATCATGCATGTAGTTGGGATTATTAGACAATTCCAAGCTAATCAAAATTAAATTCAGCTTTAGGTAGTTAAAAAAATATTCAAATATCTACAAGGAGCTCAACTCTATATTATGGTATCCCAAAGATGCAAATCTTACTCTTCGTGCCTATACAGATGCAGATTGGGTAGGAATGTTGATGATAGAAAAATTACTAATGGAGGAGAATTATATATGGGGCCTCACCTGGTACCTTGGTTCAGAAAAAAACAAAACTCAATTGCTTTATCTACTGCAGAAGAAGAATATTGTGTTGCCTCTTGTCGCACACAACTTCTCTAGATGATGCAAACATTGCAAGATATTCAAATCAATTGTTCTCCACCCATTTCCATTCTATGTGATAATACAAGGTCCATTCATATTTCAAAAAATCCTATTATGAACTCCAACCAAGCATATTCCAATTAAAAATCATTTTCTAAGACATCAGGTTCTTGAACAAAATGTCAAACTAGAATATGTTCCCCCAAAAGAGCAAGTTGTTGATATATTTACAAAACCTCTTCCACATGATGCATTTGAATATCTCAAACATAAATTTGGAATGGTAACTTCTTCATCACTCTGATAATATTTCAAGATCAAAGGGATTAATACATATGTGTCTTGATTATGACTCCCATGGTTGTTTTAATATTCATTTCTTACATTACTGACAGTGCATCCAATGTCATAAGAGTGAACTGGTATAAACAATAAAATCTTAGGGGTACGTTAGATTCAGTCTTTGTAGCCTTCCACTACCAAGAAAACATGCTCTTACACAGTGGTCTTAGGGTGTCAAAGTCAAATTTTTTTATTTGAGTGAGTCTCCAAGTAAAATTTGGTCACTAGGTATTAGGTCTAGGATTGTTTTCACTCCTTCCTAAGTTTTCCAAGTATTGGTCCATGTCACCATTCGGCTAAGTGTACCATCATTCGAAAAGATTTCATCATTATTTCAAGTTCCAATGGATCATTTTACACCTTGTTTGTGCTTTAGTTGTGCTTAGGCAATGCTCATTTCGCTCTCCTAGGGTTTTGAAGGTAATTTTTCTTGGATGGTCAAATCATCAACAAAACTTGTATCCTGATGCTCATACACCTTCCCCTATCCTTAACATACCTTCTTAAACACTTCCCATCACTGATATCCCTCAAATTCATCATTTTCCCACAAACCCTAACCTATTGCTACAATTTGACACTTTTCTAGGTTAGGCCTGTGTTTTTCCCTTTTGGACCCCTTCCCCTCACTCAATCCTTGAAATTCCACTTTCCCCTACTTCCTAACATCCCTCCCTACTTCTCAAAATTTTCTCAAGAAATTAGAAGCCCCTCATCCCCTTCATTTCCCTTCATTTCTACAAATCCCCTGTTCCACACATTGGGATAGGTTTTATTCAAATGTTGTTTCTGAGCAAGAAAAGCTTAATTTGACAAAAGTTATAGAGGTTTTTGTCCCCCATAGACCCTAGAATAAAAAATACCTTCAGTTTTTGCACAGGTCTCATGGTTTGGGAGAAATTTCCAAAACATCATTTGCCTCAGGAGAGTTGATGCACTTCTGGAGTGACCTTGGGAAAATAAATCTTTCTCCTAGCTGGAGTGACCAAATGACTTTCTTGATGAGTCAAATGATAATTAGACACAGAGATATTTCCAATGAGATATCATGAGCTCAATTTGGAGTTGAGGAAGACCTCCAAAGGTTGACTGAAATAGTACTATGCATTTTGGCAGCCTCATTCTTCACATTTTAACCAGTCTTGGGAGATTGAGCTTTTGTCGGGGAAAATGCACTCCAAATTGAAATATTCAAGATGTTCTAGAAAATAGACTTGGAAATATTTCAACGAGCTATCCCATTCTCAATTTGGACATTAGGAAGGTGGCTAAAAGCGGGTTTGAAGTGGCATTGAGCATTCAAGAGGTGGCATTGTACGTTGAGAGGTGGCGTTGTGGTTCTGTGGGTTGGCACTCCACATTGAGCAGAAAGGCCAGAAAGGCCTAAAAATTCATAAAAACTTCAAGATTACCCTCTCATCCCTCAAACAGGTAGTTGTTACCCTTAAGCTTCCCTCTTGGCATTCAATTAATTTACTTAAGGTTAATTTGCCATGCCTAAATTGAAACCCTCGATCTCCTCTAATCATTTCTTAAAACCCTAACTCTTTCTATACCTCCCATCACTTATTCCTTAAAAACCCTAAACCTCCGATATATCCTTTCCCCTATTTTAAAAACCCTAACCCCTCCTACATATCCCTCCATATCCCTTATTCCTTCATCCCCAAAGCAATATCCTAAAACCCTAGTCCCTCTCTCTCATTTTCATAGTTTATACCCTCCTTCTCATTAGTCCACCAAAATACCATATAAGATCATTTCCCCTTCCCTTATTCCTAATCACCCATAGTCACTCCCACCATAACTTCTCTAAGGGTACACAACTTCAAAACTTAGCAAACATGGACAAGGAAAACCTTCTAGCAGTGCTCAGGTAAAGAAATATGAGAAGGCAAGATAGACTAAAGAAATTTAGGTGCCCAGTACCTATATGAAATATCAGAGGGATAGAAGGAGATTGTTTGTAGCTGATAACATGGCATACTGTTACAGGAGTTGAAACAAAATTTGCAACATGAGGGTCAATGAGATGAAAGCTAGGCTAATCCAGGCTATAAAGGGAAAAAAAAGAAGAGGATAGGATTAGGTTTTCTTGCTGAAGCTTCCTTGGCTCATCAAGATGCTTATGATGGTGCTACTCACCAATTTTTTTTCAGGTTTGGAGGAGATTTTGTTTTTTGCAAATTTTGGAAATTGCACACACAGAAAATCTGGCTCAACATGCAGTGCCACTAGCGTTGAGATTTTGGTACGGGAACCAAAATGAGAAATGGTTTGCATTTTTGTATTTGGAGTGATGAGGACATGCATCCTATGGATTTTCAAAGTTTTTGGGGCAGAACTGGTCCACCAAAAGGTCAAAATACACCCTAAAAATGACCTTTCTGCCACTTTTTGGACATACAGAAGCAGTCTTGGGATAATAAAGTTTTGAGGGGTCAAATTATCTTCAAATATAGAAATTATAGGTGTTGTGGAAATAAAACTTGAATAACTTTCCAATGAGTTATCATGAGCTCAATTTGGATGTCAAGAAGGCCTCCAAAAGGGACCTGAAAGTGGTGCTACGTGTAGGGCGGATTTTGCACAAGATTGCTAGTTTTCCATTTTTTGACTGTGTTCATGGATTTTCTCTCATGGATAAAAATTTACCTTATTAAATGATGACTTGGCATGTAAATATGATATATAAATAGTAATAGAGGGTAGATTCATTACATTAGATGTCAATTTGAGCTCAAATGAATCAATTTTTCACTTTTAGAGGCAAGTTGTTGAGATTCCTATATTCTCATTTCTTGTTCAGTATTAGTTAGATTAGCCCCTCATCTTAGGGATTTGACCTCTGAGGATAGGAGTAGGTCCAATGCATGTCTATATCTTCTTCTTATTTCTCATTGTAAAGGGTTGGAGCCAGTTGGATGCTCATGCCTTGATTGTACATCATTTTGTAGCAGTTTAGCAGGAGATTAATAAAAATTGTAGCTATTTCTTTGGGATTCATGTGGTATGGATTTTAGTTTAGTCTCCTCTCTTGTGATCATATGTTAATATTTTTTTTTTACTTAATTAATCATTTCATAGCTTCTAAGTGAATGTTTTCAAGTTGACAGGCAGAATCCATAACATCACTGCTCTGCTTTGGGGAAATATTCACCATTATTATGTTTTCTACAGTTTAGGAAGGATCTATGGTAATCACATGCTCTTCCTAGCTTCTCACTAGTCTTAAAACACCTCACCCATCAAGTACTAGAATGCTAAACCTCATGCCTACCTTGCCCAATTGAACACCCTGCAATTTTGACCTAATTCCCTAGCCCTAAACTATCCAACTCCTCCTGATCTAGAAAAACCCCTTCAAAATCCAATCAAAACATCATGCTACTATACCTAGCCTAAAATCCTTTTCTCAATCCAGTTATCTTGGCTAAGATCCTTATGGAGAGGTCCCTCTCCTAGCTTAGTAGGGCTAGCTACTTGGCTAAGTGTAGTTTGTGGTTACCCTAGCATTGACTTCCTTCAGCCTGAGGTTCAATCCAGGTGATAATAAGGTATCTGAAGTTAAAAAGTTTCAGTATTTTAATTTTTGTATGCGGATCGTATGAATATTAGTTGTGTATATTTATCTATGATGAATAAAGAAGCTCCAATTTTTCTCGCTAGTTTTGGAATTCATTGAGTACAACTTGCAAATATGGCACAAGTTTAGGGGGGAGTATTTTCTATGCTTCTAATAATGCATTGTTGGCATTATGTTTTCGTTAGAATCCCTTGGTACATAATGATGGTTATCAATGGTGATGTTGCTTATGTTGCTGAAGTTCTTGATTAATAATGAAAAAGTGCATGTTGGTATTCATGTGGCTACTAACAAATGATTATGGTGCAAATCCTATATGATATATGATAGTTGTTGATGACTATCATGGTATTATCGAGGTATTTTGTCTTGATTATAAATTTCATATATGTCATTTGATGTAAAGGTCATGTAAATCCCTATGACGTAATAATTGAAAAATGCAATCATATATGGACTATTGTGGACAAGTCGTGTAGTCCCATATTTTTGGGCATATGATGTAGTTTTTAAACCCATTTTGATTGGGTGGTTGATGTAAGTTTGGGTCCTTGGTGATAGCAAAATTCATATTCGTTTGAGTCATCAAGTCTTGTTCTTCATTTCACATCCTTCTGAAATTTTAGCATGTGCTCAGAGGGAGCATGGTCAGTATTCATTATTCATACTCAGTAGTTCAAATCTACAACACTCAAGAGAGAAGCATTCATTTAGCATTGGTCATCCATTTTCCCTTGATGTCAAAGGGGGAGAGTAACTTGGTGTTTGAAAATTTTGGTGCTTAGCTTGATGCGTTTTATAGGTACTTACAGGTTGTGGTGACCAAACACCAAAGTGGTTTCCATCAAGTCCAAAGGAGGATACTGTTGGTGTTATGACTAATGTGTTGTCCTTGATGGAAAACTACTTTACATGTTGTCTTCTGTTGGAAACGTACTTGATGAAGATGTCAACAGAATGTGTCTACATGTGACAGAGTGTTTGGTTAAAGGCATAGCAGTTTAGAAATAAAGGAATGATAAATATGAAGTCTCAAGAAGTAACGGGGGTTTCGTGAAGCAAAGTCATTTACATATGGATGTATGAAGAAGGAAGGGTGCATACAGTTTCCGCACAATGGTATTAAAAATACCAAGGGTATTTACCATAGTATCAACACATGCTATTGATCCCAACAATGGATATTTGATCTCATCTAAGAATACCATTGACACTTGTATGGTTTTGACTTATGTTATTGTCTAAGGGGTAAGCTACATAAGGAGATGAACATCAAAGTGTTTGGTGTGCAAGTTATGAATATTTAATGAATAGTTAGATATGAAGCAAGTGTGCATGTAATGGGTTATTATTGATTTGTTTGATTTAAAACTAAGTATGCACCTGAGAATTTGATGATGGATCAGATCCAATAGATATGAAATGATAGTATTGATTATGAGTTGATTTGATCTGTGAAGATAATGTTTTAATGTGTGATTATTTTGTGTATGCAAAGATCTGGGCATGTCTAAAGTTCTGTTCTGCAACAAATATTTGTTCCAATAATTGTAGATCTGTAAGAAGGTTTGATAACCTAAAAGGTGTGTACACATGCAAATTTAACACTAGTAAGTCATGTATATATTATGATTTGTCCTTTGGTTTCATTCCTGAAAAGTACGTATACACGTGACAATGCTTTGTGGAAGCATGTATATAAGCTAGGGTTTTGTTGAAAAGGATGTCTAATCAATCTAATCAATCTTGCTATGTTTATGATGTCTGTCAATGAAGTCTTACCTGATAATATAAGTTTAATAGTGATGTTTGAAGTTGAATTGATTGATTAAATAAGTGATGATACTTCTACGTATATGTGATTGAAGACCTGTGATGGTTTTGTGATAGTTTCAGAATTATTTAGTGTTTCAAGGTTTAACTTAGTGTGTGATTCATAATACCAGTAAATCTATTTTAGGGTTCAGTGTTTTGAGATGTGTACGTGGGTATGCCTGATGTAGGAGCATTTAACCCAAGAGAAAATCATTGTAATTAGTAGACATGGGGGGTCATGTGTTTTAGGGAAATTAGTTTCCTAAGTCTCAAGTCAATGTAATATTTAGGCTTTTAAGTGATTTAATTAGATAATGGGAGAATATGTAAATGCTCTCAAATAAATGAAAATATGAGTGGAAATAATGACAAAAGAGTCTAAAGTCAATTAGAACTCTTAAATAGTTCCATGATTCAAGGAACAAGAGAGGGATTTTAGGAATTAATTAGAATAGAAGTGGATAGAGCATATCTAGGAGTTAGTTCACTAGATTTAGGAGTCAACCCAGGAATAGTTCAACTGAACCATTTTGGGCTTAAATGTAAGTCTACAGGTAGAGTAGAAGGGGAGGATGCCACTGATAATTGAAAATTGGGCCTGTGCGAGATAGAGAGTCTTGAATATGTAATTAACTATTTATTTTTATATATAGAGGTTCATTCAGAACTGTGCAAGTGTGTGAATGCATATCGAATGACTAAATTGCATATAAACTATGAACTCATAGGTTCTATGGTAGAGGATTGCAGGAAACGTTTTGAAGGATACGCAGAGGCATAAAATGGTTTGGAGGAATCATAAACTAGGTCTTTGAACCCAATTGAGGAAGCAAGGTGAAGCTTTTGAGAAAAAGAGCAGAGTGAAGATTAAATGAGGAGTTAAGCTCAAAGTGTTTGAGAAATGGAAAGGTGGAAGTAGAAGCCTTGAATAAAACAAATAAACCACAAAAAAACCACTGAAAAAACATAAAATTTCTAAGTAAAAGGAATTTTGGAGAAGTGTAAAGTGATGCACAACAGCCGTTAGATCTCATAGATCAATGACTGAGATCAAATCGCGGCAACAGAATCCTTTGTTAAGTCATCGGGACGAGCCTTTGAGTTGAGTGATTATGGTCACGCAATTAAATGAGGACCTTCAGGTCAAAATCTAGATCGATGGTCCAAATCCAAAGCACTAATCGCATATCGGAGTAGTCATAGAGGTCAAGCACAGAGGAAGTGGAACGCCGATAGGCTGATCAACAATGCGCCGATAGTTGTTGGATCGGTGAACGAGATGGACGACAGAGATTGAATTAGAGGTTGGCAGTCGGAGCAACTTAATGAATGCGGCATATAATATTTGAAATCCGAATAAAGGGTTAGAGCGGAGTCTTAGTGTAATCCTTTTGAATTTTATAAAGTGTTTAGCTGAAGATGGTGAGGCACATCAGAGTCGGAAGGTGGTGAGGCCTGTATGTATGAACTTCAAAGGGAGCGACACCTAATAGTGATCAATGATAATGGTGGTGTTTTGGAATGCGTGTAGAGACCGTACGAAGGGCGAAAGGTATGTTTATGTGTGTATTTCCTTTGTAAATAAGTTATAAAAGGAAATAGTGCGATAAGACCTTTATGGATTAAATGTATGTGTAACCAATTCATATAAAGGTGAAGGTTTCATATATGTGAAGTTAAAGGGTTGTATAGAGGTTCTGAAGGGTTCTAAAATCCCGATAGGAAAGATTGAAATGAAAGGCTTTTTTAAACTCTTATGTGAAGGTTATAAGAGTGAATAGAGTCCTGATAGAGGGTTTTTAGCTGGGTGATTGAGTTCTGATACAAAAGAACCATGTAGAAGAGGGCCTAAATCATAGAGGCTGAAGATTTAACTCCATTGCATAGTTAAATACCTAGGACAAGAGTGTAGATGCAATGTAAATGCATACTATGGGTATATGTTGGGTAACCCTGGCATCATTTAGATAAGGATGGTTATATGCTGGGGGACCCCTACATCAATGCCTCATGGAAAACGCATATGCAAGCGGATATGCTAAACTAAGGTAGCATATATATTCTGGTATTCTATTGGTCAAGGTTTGCAGTGACATAATCTAGTTTATGTGATGAACAATATGTGGATTGTTATTCTGGTGAATGGGTTTATAGTGATCCAACTGCTTTTGTTATTTGATATTGATTAAGTGATTTTATGATTGGTTTTAGTTTTATTACTTGATGGTATTGGGTCCAGTCTCAAAATTTGATGAAACGTGGCCTACAGATTTGATGATTTGTATCAAGTGGATCTACTGTGAAAATTTATGAAATGCGGTCTACAATACTACAGGGGGCTGGAACTCCCTTCCAGTGGGTACTAGAAAATGAGAGAAGGTTATATCCTTCTGCAGGTGGGTGCTTGCCTTCTGGTATAAGTTTTTACCAGTACAATATTGTAAAAAGTTTTTCCTAATAATAAAAGAAGAAAGAGATGACAACATCGGTGTTTTTTTCCCACATTGGGTTTCCACCTAAAATATTGGTGTTCATGTGTGTTGGTTATGTGTAATGGTTTATTTTGTTCTTACTACACATGGTTACTATTTCATTAATGCTTAATGATGCATTAATACAATGGTCCAAGTTAAACATACATTGAATTAACGTAAAAGTAAGTTTAGTAGATATACGATAGTTGTCTACATGACAGTCGTGTACATACGTGGGTTTCTTTCAGTAAAGTCGTATACATAATTATAAGTAAGAAAAAAAAAAGTTTAAGTGTGTTTTAAATACTGATTCACCCACCACTCCCCAACCAAGTATTTTTCCTAACATATCAACTTCTATATGAACACCTCTATGCCATCTCCGTGTTATCCCCTTGGTTTGTTGATATTGCAAACTACTTGGTTGCGGGGAGGTTCCCTCCTAATCTATTGTCGAAGGAAAAGAGAAAGATTTTTAAGAAGAACATATGTTTCACGTGGATTGGTGGATATATTTTCAAGTTGGGACCAAATCATATTTTGAGAAGATGTGTGAAGGAAGATGAGGTCTTTGACATCCTCTCAACATGCCATGATGGACCTTTTGGGGGCCACTTTGCTGCTAAGAGGACAATCTTCAAAGTTGTACAAGATGGTTACTACTATCCCACTCTACATGAAGATGCAAGAAGGTACACCACCATGTGTGATCAATGCCAAAGGATGGGAAAGCCCACACCTAAGGGTAGAATTCTCGTACAACCTCAAGTGAAATTGGAGCCATTTGATAAATGGGGCATGGACTTCATTGGGTCTATTTAGCCTCCATCAGGATAGAATGAGTACATCATTGTGTGCACTGGTTATCTGACTAAATGAGCTAAAGTAAAGGCAGTGAAGAAAACAAATGAGAATAAGGTGGCAAAATTTTTGAGGGAGAACATCTTCTCTAAGTTTGGTTTTCCAAGGGAGTTGGTCACTGATCAAGGGACAAAATTCACCTCAAATTGGGTAAATGGATGGGGTGCTACAAACTGTAGCCAAGGGGGGATTGGTCATAGTCTTATGGGTGTGAATGATGGTAAAGATCATCTTGTAGCTACTATAATAGCCCCCCAAAATTTTTGACATCTAAATTTTTGCAACCCTCCTCAATATTTCAAAAGATCAAGCTTCCCAAAATATTCTAAGTTTATTTTATTAGAATTATTTCAATATTCCTCAACTAAACACAGTCACATCTCTTGTCCCTAGTGGGATTTTGAGAACTAGCATAGACACATCCTTGAGTGATAATATTGGACTAGAGTCTGTCACACTTTCTTGCACCTTATCGCACTCTAGAATGAAATTTTCCATTCATTTCATGTTCCTTCACACATGTAAACTAAAACTATAAAAAGGATTTTACCCTATGGATCGTTTCATAGTTTTGTTGGTCTCCAATATCTACATTCACGTTTATTTTTAAAAGCGATTATGCACACATGACTGGCTTAAGGTAGGAATCAACCCTTCTCACTTTTGGCATTCACGATTTGTATGTTTTCTTTTGAATGTTGGAATTTTGTTGTTTTGCATGAGGATTTTAATATTTCCATGATGTTTGGAATTCTTATGATGGGATTAATGCATATATATACCTAAGAGTTTCATTTTAACTATTTTTCTTGCACTCCCTAAGCTAAACATGATCACGTTCATGCAAATATGAGTCATATAATCGCACCCCAAAAGCTAAAGTTCATATCTATGAATGATTATTTTGATTTCCCTTAGTCAATTATTTTACCAAGCAATCCCATAACCATCTCTATTGACCTGATTACACGGATTAAAAACTATCTTGTTCCAACTTTTTGAATTGACTTCGCAAAAACCTTAATACACCTTACTTATCTATCACATTTACACATCCTAGACCTAAAATGAAACCTAACACAAGTCTTTCTTATCACACTAACACATTATAACCATCTATCCTTGAAACCCTTGTCATTGTTTACTCTGAATGTGTCAAATATCAATCATCTATACATACTTGTCACATTAGCACAACTCAACCACCTATCCTAGATACCCTTATCACTAATAATCTCGATCCCAAAAAATATGGTCCTCAAGCCAAGTCGTTATCACACTAGCGCATCATAATCATTTTAGCCACATCACCTTACCATTATAAATATCAATTGTAATTTACACACTACGATTGTCCTTTTTCGCATGATAGTGAATCTTAGCATCTTAACCTTATTTAGTATTTTATCACTGATAATCTCAATTTCACTAGCTCATAACTCACCCCTTGAGAAGTGTGACTAAGATGTCCAGTGCACTATTTTTTCGTAAGGAAAATATAGGAACAAAATAGGAGGTAGAATAAGGTTTTTGAGCTGACTTTTTCTCTCTAAAATGAATATGTTTGAAACTCTATGGAAGACATATTTACAATGTATCAATCTATCTTCATGTATCTAAATTATGCTTCTGGTAATGAGAAAAGGGTGGGTGAAAGAAGCAATGGAAAGCAACATTGAATGGGTGGTAGAGAGTCCTATGTCTAGAGTTCTCACTCTTAAGGACATAAAATGCTACATCGAGAAATCAATATCCATGTCATGGAATACGATACTCAAGGAATTAATTATTAGAAAATATATTTTAGAGACAAAGGAGGACATATATGTGTACATCAATATCAAAAGCTCTAATTTCTACAAACTGGCTTCTCATGCACCTGTGCTTTCTTATGTTGATATGATAGATTAGATCCTAAAACAAATCGATCATGATAAAAAGATAGTTCAAAGTTCCAAATGCCTACCACTAGCTTCCTATCAAACAATAAATACTTACATTTATTACAACCTACCTAAGCCACATGAATAACCCAATTCAAAATGGTATGCTGATTTCAAAGAGTCCACCAAAGAGATTCTCAAATCATGGTGCCAAGAGCCTAGTAAATTCAGATAGAGGCCTAAAGGTACATATAAGACCAAAATTCATAGGAGAGAGTACCAATACCTAATGGATATGTGTTGTAGAATTAATTAACCAAATAATGATTAATTGTTTGAACAGAAATGGGTCTATCAACTTTCTCTAGGATTGTCTAATTCACTTCGAAAGGACAAATATCACCTTTGCATATGATCATATACTTTGAATAATTTCAAGAAAGTGTAAGTTGAACCATAAAAACTATAACTCTTCAATTTTGGTCAGTTAGACTACCGCAAATATGATCATAGAGGCTTAGGTACTCAATGTTGCATAAAATTAAGATATAGTTGGATGTACTCATCGATGTCTTGGGAAGATGAGGAAAAGATTAATAATTTCTTCAATGAAACTAAATTGGCTGAAGCTGCCAAAGGAGGATATCCAGCCAAGGTTACATATGTTTAAAATGGTCAAGAGGAAGAAGCTCAAGACAACATGGAAATCGAAGTAAAGGAAAAAATTAAGAGGAAGAAGGATCAAGATGCTAAGAAGCAAAGAAGCAAATAAATAAGAAGTTGGAAGTGGAAATATATGTAAAGAAACTATAAAATGAGGAGAAGATAAAGAAAGAACAATAATATTCATAAAGAAAGCAAGAAGAAGAGGAAACAAAGAAGAAATCAAAGGAGGGACAAAAACACATGGAATTGTGAAAAAGGAGAGAAGAGGTGATGTAGGAGGTTGATCAAAAATAAGATGGTAGTCTTAAAAATACACTATTGTTTACTTTATGACCAATCAGATACGTTCAAGTGGATTTTGTATGTGGCTTACTTTATCCTAAGGGTCCCATGTTGACTTTCCCTTTTTAAACATGCGCTTCGCTCTACGCTATTGATCTCCTCTCTCTAGATATAACGGTCATCACTCACCCTGATCAACAAAATAATCCAGTGATCCTCCACTGTTGATCAAAGCACACTTGATCCAATGCTTGATAATGATATCAGATGAGTTACTTGTGCAATGTTTAACCGCCCTTACGGAGCCGATAAGGAATATAGATCCTTGATCTATAAATGTTTCGGTCCGATTTTGAAGTTAAAATCCGATCACTTTATGACCCAATATCCATTGGATATAAGATGCCATCAAATATATGGCTTGTGGGACTTCAACTAGCACATGGTTTAAAATGGCCTTAACTCCCACAATTGACTGTGATCTAAGAGGTTGAATATGAGATCGACGACTAGGAGTGAGTGCGGGACTTCAGCCACGATCAAGAAAATCTGTACTCTCCTACCCCCGCAGTTGCTGATCATCGTCGATCTGATGATCCAGATCTATTCCTCCACCATTATTCTTCTGCCATTAATACTAAATAACCGCGATTAACACATAAATACTAAGATTTACAATTAAAGTGTGAAAATATAGAAAATACCCGGTTAAGTTTCAGAATGTAGATACATAAAGGTAAATGAGAGTCTTCACCAGGATTAACACACAGTTGCACACTAAATCAATTTCTTCAATAATATAGTAGTTACAGAGTCTTGGCCCTCTTTGCTCAATTACAACAATTTATCTAATCTCTGTCTAAATCTCAAAACCCTATCTATCACTTAACTCTCACCTCTTACTCAATTCTCAATCATCTTAGCTAATCCCTTTCCATTACATTTTCTTATCTTTTATGAGTCAAATCATATTCTAACTGTACTAACAACTCGATCTCTATTTTAATCAATCTAACAATCAAACCTCTATTTTTAAGCTCTATTACACACCTTTGCTAACAAATTATCCCTCAGACTAAAATAAGACAAATTTCTAATTATTATAATAATGAAGTAAAGATAATTTTCAAGAGATCCAACCCTCTCTACCGAAACTAAATTTTGACCACTCAGGTCAGTGAAATTCAACTCATTTAGCCACAACATGTGAACAAACCATCACATTCTTGGCTAAGTCCAGATGTTATTGCATTATACTCCTGGGTAAGGAAAGAATCATCCTTAGACTTTTAGGGTTTACTCCATACTTATGCAACTTTGTTGTTGTCAACCTACTGACATCTTCCATTGGTTGTCCTTTCCATTTGACTAGATGTTGAAAATAAACATGTCCTCTAGTTCTTTTGGATACTCTTTTCTCCAAAACAGCTTCCACCTCTTTCTTAACTGTCTTTGGCATTTGCTCTTCCCAGTTCAAAGTTTGAACTTCATCTTCTGTATTTTCCTCTTGTAGCTTTGTCTTTGTCCCTCTGTATGGATACAAATCTGCAACATTGAAGATAGGTGATATTCTAATCCCTTCTAGGAATTCAATTTCATAAGCATTAGTTGGAAACTTTCTTACAATTCTACATTGTCCTATATTTTTCATTTTCAGTTTATTGTAAGTTTTAGTAGGAAATATTTCTTTTCTCAAATACACCATCACTAAATCTCCCACTTGGAACTCCTTCTCTCTTCTTTTGATATCTACTCTCTATCTGTATTTTCCACTACTTTCCTACAATCTGCCTTTGACATCTTCTTGTAGTCTTTGCATCTACTCTGCAAACTCTTCAGCTTTTGCACTTCTTGTATCATGTTTACCCAAATGTCTGACCTCATACACACCCCTTGGATTTATCCCAAAAACAATCTGAAATGGACTTATTCTAGTACTTCGGTTTGGAGTGTCATTATAAGAAAACTCAACCTGTGCTAGTGCTAAATCCCAATGCTTAGTATTTTGATAGACTAAACTTCTCCATTTGTTTCCCAAGCTTATGTTTACCACTTCAGTCTATCCATCTGTTTGAGGATTGTATGCTGAACTAAAACTGAGTTTAGCATCTAGTTTCTTCCAAAGAGCTCCAGAAATGCCCTACAAACTTTGTATCTCTATCAGACACAATACTTATAGGCAATCCATGTAATCTTACAATTTTTGAAAAAAAAAAAGATTAGAAACATGTGTTGCATCACTAATCTTCTTACATGCAATGAAATGTGCCATCTTAGAAAATCTATCTACCACAACATAAATGGAATCATTCCCCCTTTGAGTTTTAGGTAACGCCAAAACAAAATCCATGCTAACTACATCCCATGGTCGGTCTGGTATTGGCAATGGATGGTACAATCCTATATTATAGCTTCTCCCTTTAGCATGCTAACATATCCTGCACTTCTCAAAAAATCTCCTAACACCAATCTGCATCTTTGGCCAATAGTAAAAATTATTTACCTAAGCAAAGGTTTTGTCTTGTCCAAAGTGACTAGATAATCCTCCATTGTGTTTCTCCTTTACTATGTTTTCCCTCATAGAACATTTGGGAATGCACAAATTGTTGCCTTTAAACAATAAACCTCCTTGGATAAGATAATATAACCACTAGCTTTTGTTATGAACTATTGGATTTTGTATTGTTGTATAAATATCTTTGAAATCTGCATCATCTTTATACATTTCAGCCATTTCTTCAAATCCTACAACACCAACTTTTAATTCTTGCACAATGAAATTTACCCTACTTAAAGCATCAACAACTTTGTTCAACTTACCACTTGTGTGTTTTATCACAAAAGTAAAGATCTGCAAAAACTCTACCCACTTGGCATTTTTCTAGTTCAATTTTGGTTGGTTGTTTATGAACTGTAATGCATGATTGTCAAAATGCAATATAAATTCCTTTGGTAGCAAATAATGTCTCCGTTTTTTTAAGGCTTGTACAATAGCATAAAATTCTTTATCATAAGAAGAATACTTCTTCTTAGATTCATTTAATTTCTCACTAAAGTATGCTATTGGTCTTTGTTCCTAACTCAAAATGGCTCCAATTTCACCTCCACTAGCATCTGTTTCAACTTGGAATACTTTTACAAAATTAGGTAAAGCTAAAATTGGTTTCTCTGTGATTTTCCTCTTCAGTAACTTAAAATTCCTGTATACTGCTTATGTCCACTTGAGTGGATGATTAGTCTCTTTGATTGTTTCAAGAATTGGTGAAAAAATCTGACTAAAACCTCTAATAAATTTCCTATAAAAACTTGCAAGACCATGAAAACTTCTTACCTCAAATACATTCCTTGGAATAGGCCGGTTCCAAATTGCTTGGACTTTCTCTAGATCCATTTTCAACCCTTCATAGAAACTACAAATCCCAAGTAAATTAATTTTTCTTTCATGAAACTACATTTCTTTAGATTTATCAGTAGTTTCTCTTTCTTCAGAGTTTTTAAAACCAATTTAAGATTCTCTAGATGTTCTCCTTTACTTCTACGAAAAACTAGAATATCATCAAGGTAAACAATAACAAACTTTCCTACATATTCCTTCAGGACTTCATTCATCAATCTCATGAACATGCTAGGTGCATTAGTGAGTCAAAAAGGTGTCACTAAGCACTCATACAACCCACTGTTTGTTTTAAATGCAGTCTTCCATTCATATCCTTCTCTAATTCTTATTTGATGATATCGACTCTTCAGATCCATTTTAGTAAAATACTTTGACCCACTCAAACAATCCATCAAATCATCCATGCATGGTAAAGGAAACCTATACCTGATAGTGATCTTTTTTATGGATATGGAATATGTACACATACACCATTCACCACCTTTCTTTGGACTGAGTACTATTGGTACAACACATGGACTAAGACTCTCTCTGATTAGTCCCTTATCCATCAGTTCTTGCACTTGTTTTCCAACTTCTGCATTCTCTTGGGGAGTTAATCTACATGTTGCTTTGTTTTGAAAACTTTCTCCTGGTATTAGATCAATATGATGACTTATACTCTAATTGGTGGCAATGCATTTGGCAACTCATCCACAATAATATCAGCAAAATCATTCAACAGAGTTTTTATTTCTTCAGGTAAATCATCTAAGTTTTTGGAAGTCAAAACTACCTTAGGTCTCCCTATGACAACAAAATGCATTTCTTCACCTTTTCCAACCTCCTACAACAGCTCCTTTCCACTCATCGGCATAACACTATTTCCAGGTGCTCCTTTGTCAGCTTCATCCTTCAATGGCAACAGTGTATGTTTATTTCCATAGTTTTCCAGAGTATATGTATTTTTAATCCCATCATGAATAGATTTCCGATCAAACTAGCAAGGTCTTCCCAGCAGTACATTGCATACATCCATTGGAATTACATCACACAATATCACATCTTTATAAGTATCCTTCTGTATCTCTACCTTGCATTGTTATGTCACAATAATCTGATATCCTTTCTACAACCATGACACTTTGTAAGGAGTAGGGTGTACCGTCTTCACTAATCCTAGCTTGTCCACCATCTCTATAGAAACAAGGTTATCAGTTCTTCCACTGTGAATTATCACTTTACAACATTTACTTTTGGATTTGCATGTAGTTGTGAATAAACTCTTCCTCTAAGCTAGTTCTCTAGTCCCTTTCTCTGCCTAAAGCAATGCCCTTTTCAACAATAGGGATTCTCCTACTTTAGGAGATTCTTCCTCTTCTATAATTTGAGGTGTTTCTTACTTTGCCTCAGCCACATTCACATTCCTCTGACTTGTTGTTCTATTATGAGGACAGTCCCATGGTCCATGTCCCCATTCTCTACATGTGTAACACCGAATATCTCTTCCTCCACCGCTTCTTCCGGGTGCAAATATTCCTCTATTAAAATCTGCCCTCTATGGTGGTCTACTACTTGAACTTTCGGATTCATTCTAATGTTGTTGAAACTTTGGTCTGGTAGTTCCTCTACCTCTTACTGAACTTTTCCCTCTATTCCTTTGATTTTTGTTCTCAACATATTCTCTTCTGCCTTCAAACCTGCTTGATAGGCATCTTCAGTTGTCTTCAGACTCAACAAGCTGATCTCATCCTGTATGTCATATCTTAAGCCATTGATATATCTAGCTACCTTCTCCATGCCATCCTCTACATGTCCTGCTCTAATGCTCAATCTATAAAACTCTTCTATATATTCTTTAACAGATATTCCATTTTGCCTTAAATTCTATAACTGTTTGAAAAGATTTAACTGATAATATTTTGGCATAAATTTAGCTTTCATTTTACTCAACATTTTGTCCCATTGCTTGATCTTGGACTTTCCTTTTATTTCTCTAGATGTTTGTAGTTCATCCCACTAAATAGTTGCATGACCGTTCAATCTGGTAACTGCAAATTTCACCTTCCTTTTGTCATCAACCTCCTCATAGTCAAAATATTTGTCCAATGAACTGATCCAATCCATCAACTCTTCTACATTGAGACTCCCTTCATACACAAGAATTTCCACCTTTAGTTTTCTACCTACTTCAGCCAACATCCTGATAACTTTGGTAGTTTTATTTTCCTCCTCTTCTTCTTCCTCAAAAGATTCTTCTAAAACACTAAAAACTCCTTCATCAAGTGTTCTCCTCTTAGCAATCTCCATTGTGTTCATCCTTGTATGCAAACTCGTGATCTCCTCCAGTAGAACTGCATTTTCTTCAGGTCTTCCTCGACCTATGCCAGCTCCCCTCCTCAACGACATGTTTACTACATTCAACTCAATCTCTGTGCTCTGATACCAAAAATGACATATGAGGATGATAAAAAATAATATGGTAGTCTTAGAAATAGACTATTGGTTACTTTATAACCAATCAGACGTGTTCAAGTGGATTTTGTACGTGGCTTACTTTATCCTGAGGGTCCCACATTGACTTTCCCTTTTTAAACAAACTCTTCACCCTATGTCATTGATCTTCTCTCTCCAATTTAACGGTCATCACTCACCTCGATCAGCAAAACAATCCGGTGATCCTCCACCATTGATCAAAGTGCACTTGATCCAATGGTTAATAGTGATATCAGACTAGCTATTTGCGCAATGTTTAACCGCCCTTACAGAGCCGATAAGAAATATAAATCCTTGATCTGTAAGTGTTCGAGTATAATTTTGAAGTTAAATTTCGATCACTTTATGATCTGATATCCGTTGGATATAAGAGGCCATCAAATCTACGGCTTGCGGGACTTCAACTAGAACACAGTTTGAAATGGCCTTAACTCCCGCAATTGACTATGATCTAAGAGGTTGAATATGAGATCAATGGCTAGGAGTGAGTGTGGGACTTTAGCCATGATCAAGAAAATCCGTACTCTACTACCCTTGTAGTTGTTGATCATAGTCAATCTAACATATCTATCGATTTGATGATCCAGATCTATTCCTCTGCATTATTCTTCTACCATAAATACTAAATGACCACGATTAACAAATAAACACTAATATTTACAATTAAAGTGTGAAAATAGAGGAAATGCCCGATTAAGTTTCATAACGCAGATACATAGAGGTAAGCGAGAGTCTTCACCAGGATTAACACACAATTGCACACTGAATCAATTTCTTCAATATAATAGTAGCTATAGAGTCTTGGCCCTCTCATCTCAATTACAAGAATTTATCTTACCTCTGTCTCAATCTCAAAACCCTATCTATCACTCAACTCTTGCCTCTCACTCAATTCTCAATCATCTCAGCTAATCCCTTTCCATTACAGTTTCTTCTCTTTTATGAGTCAAATCCTATTCTAACTGTACTAACAACTCGATCTCTATTTTAATCAATCTAAAAATCAAATCTCTATTTTTAAGCTCTATTACACACCTATGCTAACAACTTATCCCTTAGTCTAAAATAAGACAATTTTATAATTATTACAATAATGAAGTAAAGATCATTTTTGAGAGATCCAACCCTCTCTACCAAAACTGACTTTTGGCCACTCAAGTCAGTGAAATTCAACTCATTTAGCCACAACACATGAACAAACCATCACATTTCTGGCTAAGTCTATATGCTCCTACATCAAGAGGGAAAGAAGAAAAAGGAAGAAGAAGCACTAAAGATGCAACAGGAACAAGAAGAGTTAAAAAGAAGGAAAATTGAAGGAGAAGAGAAAAAGGAATAAGAGGAAGAAGTGATGGCCAATAAATTAGAGAAAAGTTGGCTACCAAAGAGGAAGTTGATCAACAAGTTGAAGAAATCATATTGAATAGTTTGGTAGTTGAACCAATTGTGGCTACCTTAAACATGCGGCCTCCATCACCCCATTCAGGTGGAGACCTCTCACTTAATGAGATTGGAATTGCCATCCAAGGAGAAGAAATGATATCCTACATATCAAAATTTACTTTCGACCAATTTAAGTTTGAGATCATCCATGAGAGCATAAAATATTATTCTAATCAACTAGATATGCCTATCTTGATTAATCCAGATAGGGATATTGTAGAAAATAGAAGCACCAATCCAAAGGAAATAGATTTATAAAGCACAACATTTGCAGCAGAAATCGAGAAGAACATTGATCACTTATCAATAGATTGAAAGGTTGAAGAAAGAGTTAGATAATCTTGTTATTAGCACCATTTACCACCCTTGGTAGATTTGATGCTATGTGTTATGGCCTAGCACAACCCTTCCCTTCCAGACTTGGTCCAAATTCTAGAAAAATAATGTTTTAAATCCCATATGTTGTTTTTCCCTATATAAAAATCATGTACACGTAGGTCACTTTATACCCAACCCACATATATGTTTTAAAACATTAAAAAATATATAATCTCCTCCAATTCGAGTGGAGTTTATGGGTTTTTCCTGTTACTCACCTACTATAGCCTGTGGCCCAACTATTTTCCGACTGAAAAAATAATTTGGAGAAGTATAAATAGACCTCCATGGGAAGGCCTAAGGAGGAGAAAATATTGGATATTGATACTATAGTTTCTTATATCCTTGATCAAGTCTGAAGAAATGCATGTGCCATCTACACTCCCAAGTCACAGGAAACCTCAATTTCCTTCTCGAGATGTCCTTCATCCCTTTATCACATCCTTATCTATACCTATGGAGGAGGATTGCCAAGGCCTGGGTAGGATGCATCCAAAGGAAGGTTTCACTTGGAGATGGCAGACAACTCAAGTTTTAGTTCTTCCATACTTTAGTTAGTTTACATCAATAAAGATGTGTTGTTTTGTTCCTGATATTTAAGTTCTTAATGCATTAATCTATGTTATGATTTGCTTATGAATATTATGTTAATGCTTATTTTCTTACATGTTTATAAGACCTAACACCTATATCATGAACATGCATTCTATTGCTTCTATTGTATATGATTTTCCTCAATGAGTTCTGTGTTTTAAAGCATTGGACCCTACAGGAACAATCTCAAATATAGGACCTTCGGGTAATACATCTTCTTCCTACTTCAATAGTTTAAGTATTAAAACTGCATGTTTGCACGCCTCTTTATGCTATAAGCCCTCTGCTCTGTTGGGGTTCTTAGCCTAAGACCCTAGGGTGACTTTACCCGTAAAAAATGCACAACCACTCCGTGTAGAGTATCAGAGTTTTTCCACCATAAGTTCCAACAAGAAAAGTTTGCAATTGGAAACTCTTGAAGAGCTAAAAGAGTTGGAGGAAATTATGAATTAGGTATATGATGAGATAATGGTTCTAGATAAGGAAGTATCTCCTCTAATTTATATATAAAAGGGGTTGCAAGGAACATGAATGTTACTAATACTTTCTCTATTTGTGGTAGATTTTATTCAATAATTGAGCACAAAGCACCTTAGTACTCTAGTGGAATTGCCAAAGAAAGGTAGGATAGAAGTTGAGCTAGATAAGGTAGAAGTGAGAATGTTTGTGAAATCACATGAAAAATTAATAATTAGCATCATTAACATAATATTGGCCTATCTAAAATCACACAATGGATTGGAGGCTTTGCCAGAATGTACACAATACCATCTATTGATGCACTAGGAGAAGTAAGGTCAAAAGAAGAAATCAAGTGATCAATGTGAGAAGAAATGAATATCATAAGGCATGCTACTATAAAAAAGGAGTTAGGAGTGAAAACAGAGGCCATCATTCAATATGTTACACAACACACCAATTTGCATGCGAAATTAAGAATACTTTGGAACAAGCTGCAAGTGGAATCAAAGACATTGTTACTATATGCATTGGGATGCATGGTTATATATGATCAAGAATTATCTCAAAAGGTGAAGGATGTCTCTACTAAGTATATGTCATTGTACGATTATGTGACCAAAGAACTTCATATTGAAGTTCCACAAATTCCCTTTCCACTAATTCTCAGAAAAATGCACTTTGTGTTTACCAATTTTGATTATAATTTTATAAATAAGATACTGTTGTAATTATAAATATGAAAAGAAAATTAAAAGTCACATGGAAGTCAAAAGGTCATGAGGGTAGTCCAAGATTCATAGTGGTGGGAGAAAGGTTGCCCCATTTCTTATAAATAAATTCTCATGGGTAGAGAAAAAGGAGTTTTAGCTTTGGGTTTCTATTGTAAGCATATTGTTAGAGAGCTTGTTATTATTTTGTGAAAGAAAATAATATCCATAATGCTCCACTATTGGATCTAGTGAGTACTTCTTGTAATCATGTACTTCAACACTTCCACTTAATATTTAGAATCTCTTTGAGCCAAACAATAGTTTCATACATGTATCATAAAGAATTGTGAGACAGTTCTCTAAATGGTTGATGGTATGTGTTTATATTCATATGTGTTCAAGAAAACAAATTATTTTGTTATCTCTAACATACATCTTAATTGAAATTGTATGTTAGTTATCCTTTAACTATTTTTGTTAATCACTAAACTAATTTTTTATCAGTAAACACATATTTTATTTCACATGTATCTTTATTAGAGTAATGTTAAGATTATTCTTGTAAAGGTTCATGTCATGTATTTTTCTTGTGGTGATGTTTTATGTGCATTATTTGTAAGTATTTCCCAAATCTATTTCTAATTGTGTTCATCAAAATTTAAATTAGTTTTCTTACATTTTTCTGATTTAGACCAAAGCATATCACAAAGCAAACAATATGGCATTCAAGCCAAGATACTGGATGGGACTCCTATTCCAAACAGTGTAGGGTCTAGTTTGGAATTTACAACTCAAAGATCCCTGAACATTGGTTGAACATTTAGACTTGTCAACAATTTTTTCTACTAGAAGGAGTGCCACGATTATATGGCAAGTCGATTTTCACACTCTTTTCTTGAGTGGTGCGAGAAAGCTAGAAATTATCCAAGTTCACCTTTGTCAAATCCTCCTGATATTAAAAAGCCACCCTCACATAGTCCTAAATGTTCTTTTGAAGTCATCTATGATTGGTTAATATCTCTGCATCCTGTCACATGTGAGCTTGCAAGAAAATTCGGAGTACTTCTAGTTACATCAATCCTCCCTCATAAGCATTCAACCATATAGAAAACAACTTGTGGTGGTGTGTTAGTTAGTACAGTTCAAGAATTGTTTAGCGCTTCCTTAGATGCTCTAGTAGACTCTATTGAAAGTAATTTAGATATGGTAATGTTGTCCCACCTGATTCCATAAATATGGAGGGAAATAGTGAAATTTTTTATGGACTGAAGAATGAAGAGTATCACAAAAATAAGAACGATAACAAGAATGGGAACGATAATGATACTTCATATTTTGAAAGTGACAAGGAGAATAAAAATTATAATATGGTCAATAATCAACAAATAGACTAGATAGCCCAAGGGCCATTTAATCTTCAAGATGTTCTACATCCTTTTCCATACCACCCAAAAAATATTCTCATGAAATATGATCAAGATAATTCAACTACCATGGAGGACAATGTTAATAATCTTTACTTACAACTAATATTGTTGGAAGTATGTTATGATGATGTGGATTGTAGGCTTTTCCCATACACACTCGAAAACAAAGCCTCCACCTGGTATCACAGTGTCCCTATTGATTCGATTAGGAATTAGGGATATTTCAAGAAGACTTTTCTAGAAAATTTGGTTGATGACAAAACGCCAGCCATGTTGTTAAAGGAATTGAACAATCTAAATATGGGAAATAAGGAGAAAAGTGAAGGATTTTAAGTTTTAACCAATGATTTACCACTATTTTCAATAGGTTTCCCATAGACATCCAACCTCAAGATTTTATTACAACAGATTATTATACTTCAACTTTCCAACTAACATTTCTATGTTTGTCAGGAGAGCTAATAATGGAACTTTGGTAGAGAACTTCAATGAAGCCTTAGGAGTGGAGAAAGATCTTAAAGTTATTGGAATGATCATGGCCCAAAAAGATTAAAAGGAATATTATTAATAAACCTCAAACTTCCTCTGGTAAATTAGATTATTAAGATGATTTTGATTTCGAAAAGTTAACAAAATGTCTTAAACAATTAACTCATGAAGCATCTTATCTCAAGAGGAAGACTAGTGAGATTTCTTCTAGTAGTAAATCCTTCAAAGGTTTTTTTAAGAAGAATAATAATTAGTGAGCTAAGTCAGTGAAAAGTTCTGATGTGATTTTTAATGTCAAAGAGGTGGGTATGGATAATTTTTGTACATTCCATTAAGTTTTTGAATCTGACAAAACGTGTCCACTGTGGCTACATAACGTGACTACAATGTTAAATAAAGTTATTGATGATCAAATAGTGGAATAAAATTTTGAAAAATAAAAGGAAGAAGATGAGTCTCCTCCACCTAAACACAATGATGATGTTGGAGAATCCATGTTCACATTGAGTCTGATTACACACAGTGAACCCCAAGTGGTCAAAGAAGCTTTAGTCACTGAACCTCCTTCTCCTCAAACACCTAAAACATACAAATTGAGGAGTAAAGGACCTGTTGATGGTATAAGACCCACCAATGTGTCAAGGGATCTCCCTGGTAAGAAGTCCCAATTAAACCTTGGACCGTTTGGTGTAGGAGTCCCAGCAGTGGGTTCTACGGTAATGCCTTGACCACGGTTTCACACACGGGAAAGTAAGATGTCCTATTGGTATCAAGAGTGTGATAGCTTCACTAAGTCAAGGAAGGTGCATGAGAGGTTCTAACACATGGAGGGTGAGGTGAATGCACCCCTTGGAAACCTGTAATAGTAGGCGGCTTGGAAGGGAACACATGAGCGAAGATGCATCACAAACTGGAGAGCAAGTTAGCAAGCAATCTAAAGTGATGGTTAAACCAATCAACATATTTAAGTAAGCTTCATACATACTTATATAGAATAGTCCATACATGCATGTGTAGAAAACACATACATATATCATTTAGAGTAAACAAGATAGATGGAATAAAATATGACATATTCATGAAATGTGTTGCTTTTGTTATATTAAGAAGTGTAAGTTCTAGTCATACAATATATCCATGTCCAACCACTAGTTCCGACAGCGGAATGTTACAGCCACAACCACCTGCTCCTCCAAAGAGATATACCAGCTCTATCTAGTAGAGAAGCCATGTTACAATACTTTCCAAGATTTCTATAAGATACTCCTATCGAAGCTTGGCTAACAAAAAGCCTCTACAATGAGTAATGAGGTACTATTTATAGCAAACATTGGGGTGGCCCTTGACATTCCCCTTTGTGACAGTTCATCTACCCTCATGAATCTTCTTCTACTCTATGACTATTACATCCACTATCGACACTTGAACTTACACTTGACAAGATGTTACATACAACTGTCACATGTACCCATGTGAGACAAATCGCTTGAGCAACTGATGCAAGAAATCATTGATACTCGAAATGTTGTGGTGAGACAAACTCATTGACATGCTTGTGATGGTTGAAGGTGGTTAGCTGATGCCAAGCTCGGTTGTCTGTGATAGTTTCCGTGCACTCAATGATGACATCTTGCTAAAGAAAACGCTTTCCTTTGTTGCATCTGCGTCCATTGATATGGCTCCTCTGTCCAACTCATTCGTGAAAAAAAAGTCTAACACCTCCAGAAGTATTTTTCCGTTCTCAGTTCGTCTTGGTTTTTACACTTGCTTGATTATAAGATGTAACATCTACCAAGCTATTGGCCAATTGACACATATTCCAAGCCAAGGCAACACAGTTGTTTCGATTGGGGTTGACAGGTGTATTGGTGCACAAGCAGTATAGTCATCAGAGTCTTAGTTTCATCTCTGGTGTTGCTCCGTTGCTAACAGGCTTGGATAGTACCCCCATAGAGTCATGTAGGAACACAAGGATCACTCCACTACTAGCGAGCCTAGTCAGTACCCACGCAGAGTTCCTTGCATCACCTCTTTATGAAGGAATCCTTTCTTTTCTTTTGCCTTATTCATTTTTCATTTCTCATTTTTCACTTTTCATTTTTTTTCATACTTTTGCATAGCACTTATTCATTTGAGAGGTGGAAGAGGGATACCAACTTGTTGAGAGTAGAAGAGGTTGTTCCTTCAAAGAAGTATTTTATTATATACCTCTGACTTGACTGTTAAGGTTTTCCCCCTCACCTTACTCTACTTGACTGAGCTGACAAGGGTTAACCCAAAAACAACTGACTAGAGAAGGTGACACTAGTTACCATGCAAGCCTTGTGTTTTTACCAAGGTTGACTTCGAATAGTACGTATTTTCCATCACTGTATCATGAAATAAAACTAACAAGTTCATCATACAGAGGGAGGATGACAGAAGACCAAGTAGTGATAGTTGCACAAGGCCTCTTGTACTTTTACCCAGCTTGTTTCAAGAGTCATCTATGGTTTCATGCAAAACTAACCTACCAAAAAAACAAGCAAACAAACAATAAATGAAAGCAGAAGTAGAAGTAAATGTCAAAGCAAAGTGAGTAAGCAAACAAATAAGAAAGCAAGAAAACATGCATGCAAGCAAACCACTAAAAAAAAACAAACAATACTCCTACTCCTAACCTAACAGTGCATGGGTCATCTCATGTGAAGTGATAGTTCCAATGTAGCCACTAGCACATTGGTTGACCCATGTTAGTGAAGGCATGGTTCACGAAAAACACAACTATGTGAGCAAGCAAATGTGAAAGATACAAAAATGAAAACATAAACACTCCGAGCTTACAAGTGTCCATAGAAGAAAAATGAGTGAAAACGCATGAAATGCACTCTGTGGACATTCCATGGTGCTGTGCTACACTGCGTGTAGATGTTGAGTGTGTGCATTCCCTTAACTATGACATGAAAGTAAATGTGAGAAAGGTACAACACTTACATTATGCAAGTGTGCTTGCTATGTAAGATTCCTCCAAGGCATGAGCGATGGGATTGTATAGTTTGAGTGGAGGAAGTAAAATCTAAGTGTTAGATTGATCTTATGTTCATACAGATGAGTGATGAGGAGCCTTGAATGTTTGAATAATTTCCTGATTGGAAGTGAGACCAACCTCGAGACAATGAGGGTCTAACATAACCATCAGCTTGGGCTGAAGTTCCTTGATAGTCTAGGGGGTTTCGACTTCGTCGATAGATATATCACTGTACATCAGTGGCTTAGATGGATTAACAATGAATGAATCAACATCGTGATCAGATGGTGAGGTAAAGAGATCACGATAGCCAAGATCAAAAAACTCAGGATGTTTGTCAGCATTCTCATGATTTAATGAATCACACAGACGGGTAGATGAGAATAAAGGATGTTCACTCTCTTCATTTCCAAAAAAAGAATATGAAATATAAAGTGAATTTTTAATTAATAATTGGTACTCTACGTTTTCAAATGGTGGATTGATATCCAACATGTCCTGTGAATGATCAACAATGTGTGCATCCGTGGATGGAGATGCACATGAAAAATCAAGGATGATAAGGTCATCAAGGATGTCAGGAAAAAATGGAGGAGGTATGAAGAGACAAGGATGGTCCCACGATGCCAGTGGATGTTCAAGCTCCCCGTCATGTTGTTCATGAATTCCAGCACATGTTGGTTGTGCAACACCAACTCTGTCAATAGATCAATTCTTGTTCAAAACAAGTGTAGAGTCCGGAATCGAATAACACAAGGGAGTGTAATCTGAAGGATGATCAGAATATGAAGACAGAGGTTTAGGTAAAAAATACATGTGACGAAGTATGGGACTCACAACCAAGTCTGAGTGAAAATCAGAAGGAGCAATGTTGGGAGGACGTCACGGTTCAACAAATGTGTGTTCATGCTCTCCCACATCACTCTGCAATGGTGTAGTTGTTTGATGAGGGGACGATGGATAGTCATTTGTGAAAATGACTGTATCTATCTGCAATGGCGCATCTCCATCACCAAAGTATGCTGAGTGGGGTTTGATATTGAACTTCTTCTTGGGATAGGCATATTTCTTAAGACAATACTCGAATCTATCCCAAATATAGAAAAATTTCATCTCTCTCTTTGAAGCATGAAACTGCAAATCATGAAATTACTGCCAAAAATCCATAGGTCATTCATGCGAAGCCTTACATTGTTGTAACAATTTTTTGTCAAGATATTCTGGATCAAAATGATAGAAACTATCTTCAATGAGATCACAAAATTGGTGAAGTGAGTGCATGCTATCAGCCAGTAGGTTGCATAGCCACTGATGTGGAGATTCGCTAAGTGTGTATGCAAGTAGTGGACTAGACAGTTCATCAGGACATCCATCATCCTCATTAAGCATGGAAAGGAAGTCATGTAAGAACTCATCTTGGGCCACTTCACCTTCACCATCATACATGTATGTCGACAAGAGGTCAAAAAAATCCATCGTGATGGTAATAGATTCGACATGCGAAAAACATTGTGGAGGGAGAAGAGTGCAAGACTCCATGATAGATATGAAAAGGTTCAAAATAGGATGAGAGGACACATCTTGTCATCTACCCTCCTCTAGCACTATAAATGTTGACGGTACTGGACCTACCAACATGTCAGGGGATCTCCCCATTAAGAATTCCCAATTATACCTCACACCATTTGGTGTAGGAGTGCCAACAGTGGGTTGCACAGTAATGCCTTGACCGCAGTTTTGCACAGAGGCAAGTAAGATGTCCCTGTTGGTAGCAAGGGTGTGACAACTACATTAAGTCAAGGAAGGTGCATGAGAGGTTCTAACATATGGAGGGTGAGGTGAGTGCACCCCTTGGAAACCTGTAATAGTATGCGGCTTGGAAGGGAACACACGAGCAAAGATGCATTACAAACTAGAAAGAAAGTTAACAAGAAATCTAAAGTGATGGTTAAACCAGTCAACACAATTTAGTAAGATTCATACAGACTTATACATAATAGTCCACACATGCATGCATAAGGAAACGAATACATATATCATTTAGAGTAAACAAGATAGCTAGAATAAAATATGACATATGCATGAAACGTGTTGGCTTTGTTATATTAAGAAGTGTATGTTCCAGTCATACAAAACATCCATGTCCAACCACTAGTTCCTATAGCGGAACATTACAACCACAACCACCTGCTCCACCAAAGAGATATATTATCTCTATGTAGTGGAGAATTCAAGGCATGTTACAATACAGTCCAAGATTTCTCTAAGATACTCCTATCAAAGATTGGCTAACCAAAAGCCTCTACAATGAGTTATGAGGGACTATTTATAGCAAAGGGTGGGGTGGCCCTTGAAATTCCCCTTTATGACAGTTCATCTACCTTCATGACTCTTCATCTACTCTATGATTGTTACATCCACTATCAACACTTGAACTTACACTTGACAAGACATTACATACAATCTTCACATGTACCCATGTGAGACAAAATGGCTTCAGCAAGTCATGTAAGACATTACTGACACTCAGACTATTGTGGTGAGACCAACTCTTTGGCATGCTTGTAATAGTCGAAGGTGCTGAGCTAATGCCAAGATTGGCTATCCATGATGGTGTATGTTCACTCAATGGTGACATCTTGCTGAAGTGAACTCTTGCCTTTGTTGCATCCGGGTGCACTGATATGGCTCCTCTGTCCAACTCATCTGATAGCATGTGCATGGTCATCCTGGTGCGAACAGACTGGTAACATGTTAATACATAGTGTCTACACTGCTCTCCAAGCATGTGCTGGTGGTCATGCACATCAACTTGTCAGAGTACATGTTCAGCTCTAGTCGAACTTTCTTCTCATCTTCACCTTGGTGACTGTGTCGAATGGGTGGGATCACATGTGTGTGCACAATAACATGCATGCTACTGAATTCCCTTGCATGCAATCAACATCACTACTCACCTTGTGTGCTCCATGCCAGCCACTGGGATGGATCCATAGCTTGTATTGGCACAGTTTCATCCATGTGTGCATGTTGCATCCCCTACTATGCATGTTCCTGCTGCAATCATTCTCTCGTCTATGGAGCTCATGTTCTTCCTTGATTTGTTGCTTCAACACATGAATTTCCTTCTCTGTTTCATTCTCTACCTTCATGTAATCTTCACACCACTCTGTCACCTCATAGCCTCAATCTCCAAAGCTGCGTTTGTCATGGGTGGATCTACTTTGAACTTGCAACTTTTCTCTGCCCCTATGTTATCAACAACCTTCCTCTTGCATTTGTTGCATGCAAGTGTGTTTCCTTCTACTGCCGCTGATGGTGCTACTCATTGTGATGTCATTTCCATTGATCTTGATATCCTTGTCCATGAACAGATTTATGTTTTCGTCGATAGGAAAGTTCATCAACACTTGATCGACTGCATCCCTAGTTGTGCTCTTAACAATGTCTTTCACTCTGCTCTCCTCAAAGCCATTGTACTTGTACTACTGAGAGATGGAAAAACACCTATGGTGCCTGGAGACATAGCAACACTCATGGAAAGAAATTGGTCAATTGAAAGCTAAAACAAACTTGAGGACTGACTTACAACATACCTGTGTGATTGAAGGTGAAGGTTGTACAATTTCCAGCGGGAGGTCGGGAGATTGATTACCAAAACTGCGTAAGGCATAGTTTGGGCTATGAGGATGTTAATTGACTACTAGAACTATGCAATGCATAGTCCAGCCTGGCCTGCTGAGGACTAAAATTGCACAATCCATAATTTCAATCAGCAGTGACATGCAACCAGAAAAATCCATTGCACAGTTTTTGGGGCTAGCAAGAAACTGCCTCCAACAATTGTGCAATGCAAGTTTGGTGGTTAGTGTTGGTCCAGACTTGCGCAATTTCTGGAGGGAAGGGAGAGCCTTCACTTTCATAAATTGACAGTGCTAGCCAGTCAAGGCACGTTCCGTGCCAAGCCAACCCAGATCATCCAATGGGCGACTGAAAACTTGAGAAGTCTAGATGCATGGTGAGATGAGTGCAAATGAGAGTGAATGATCATTCATGCAAACAACAAGTGTAGAATTTAGAAAATGGGAAAAGCATGCATGTGTGTGAAGTGAGCCACCATAATGACGACCATCTGTGCAAAACATTGTCATGCATGTGACAACAATGAGATGCAAAAGAAAAATGAAATGGTGCTTATAAAAGCTAACATACATGCAAGCAACAACAAACACTCACTAAAATCAAATACACAACACTCACATGAAGCGATACACAAAAAGCGATGGAAACACAACACAAGACATGAAAAGCGGGCTTACCCGAACAGCTGAATGTGCCGACAAATCCTAGATGCAATGTGGGATTTTAGAGCTGCAAGGTCGATGGGAGGAATGATATCTACAGTGTCTGGTTGATGAGTTTTGATAAAATTGAGGTTGTGGCATGCATGCCATAAATCTAGGAAAAGCGACACTTGGCGGGAGGTCTCTAAAATGATCGTTGCATGTAACCTCCAGCTACTAAAAATAGATCCGTGAATCAAGGGATACCTTTTCATGCCTCCTAGGGAGAAGCATTCCATGCATGCAAATCAATTTTTCTCAGTCCCGAAGGGAATGGGTCAACCTTAAGGCAGATGCATCAGTTTGCTCAACTATGGGGGAAAATGCGGATTTCTGGGGAGGAGATGGTCTTGCTTCCTAGAAGTACTGGACAATTTCTAGGCTGAGTAGCTGACTGCTACATAGAATTGTGCAATTTCTAGGCTGAGCAGCTGACTGCTACCCAAAATTGTGCAATTTATGGGCTAAGCAGACCTACTGGGAGGAAATGAGAAATTTTCTCAGTGAACAGTGACAGGAAGATTTTCATAATTCTAGAGCCCAACAAGATGCCAAACAAAATTGCACAATTTCTGGAGGGAAGGCTCATTCCCCTCTAGAATTACACAATTTCTTGAGGGAGATGCTTAGCCTGTAGCTGGACCAAGTCCATAGAAACAACCTATGAGGGGGACGGAAGAAGCTCTCACGGACAGGTTGTCATTCTGCAAGAAAATCACTAAATCTTGTGTACTTGACAAGGCAAGACATGCTACTATGAAAGGTTGGTAGGGAGGCTCTAAAATGAAGCTAAGGAACAATTTTGGAGGGTGGTTGTAGCCGCTACAATAGGACCAATACTTGAACCTAATGTAGACGATAAGAAGAATATGTTTCTAAGAAGAAGTCTTTCCCCGAGTGATCCTATTGATAACTCAAATACTCGTTAGGCTTCCAAGAGTACTTCAGGGAGTGTTAAGAGTAGATCTAATATACTCGAAGTAGCCGATGAGTACTCTCCACCAACATATTTAGCCCTTTTATCTAAGGATGAGAATGTGTCATGTGATGTCGACTACAACATTATTGAATATTTGAAGAAGGCTCGAGCTAACATATATATATTTTAATTAGCCAAGTGTCCCGGGCATAAAGAATTCATTTTCAATACTTTGACGATGATGCCTTCATTAGGAAAAGGAACCTCCTCTTCCAAGGCTACATCTTCTGGTAATTCCAAAGCCATAATGAATCTTGAATATATCGTAAATGTATCCAATATTAATTGAAAATCAATTATGTATCCATTTTCATTAACATTTGAGATATTTAATTACAATTTCCATAAGCGTCTTGTGAATTATGGAGCTTTAACAAATGTTATGCCCCTTTTGGTATGTAAAAATATTAACACTATGCCAGAAAAGACGGATGCAAAGATTATATAACTTGATAGGTCTCAATTTTAACTGATTGGGGAAATAAAGGATGTATTAATTAGATTATCCTCTAAATCTCAGGTTCATCAATGTATTGATATAGTGGCTGTGGACATTCCTAACGCATATGGGTTTCTCTTAAGTAGAGATTTTTCTAGTAAGCTATAAGGATACTTTGCCTCTGACTGGTCTCATATGTGGCTCTCGTATAAAGGCAAGAAAAGATATATCAAGGTAAAGAGTTATCCTCACATAAAGTATACAATTAATGAGTTAGAAGTGCCTAATGAGCCTACCAATGTTGCATAGGAAGTCTTAGGAAAATTCTTTTTAGAATTAGATAATGAATTCTATTAGCAACTTCCATCACCTTTCCTATTAGATACATAGCTGGAAATCCTTCATTGTCCTGTAGTTGGTGATAATGACTCTTGTATTATATATGTAAATAGTTTTAATCTAGATACTAACTATTTTAGTACTAACCTTTAGATGCTTTCACTCCTCGATGGGGTACTTGTTTTTCTGGCTGAGATGTTTTCGCTATTGGATGCTTTTTCTAGGTATAACCAAGTACTAGGAGTAGATTTTGATATAATCAAGATTACATTCAGGAATAAATGGGGTACATTTTCTTTTATATGAATTCCATTTGGAATAATTAATGTAGGATCAAATTTTCAATGAGAAATGGATATCACATTCAGAAGGTTGATTAGTCAAAGTGTGGTGGTATATCTTAATGATGTTATGGTTTCCTCGAAGAAAATATCAAATCACCTACATCGTTGAAGGAAAGTCTTCGAGTGGTGCACAAACTACGATATATCATTGAATCTAAAGAAAATAATTTCCGCATTGTCCAAAGGAAACTTCCTAAAGCACATAATTGAAAAAAGTTATATTAAAGTGGATCCGAAACATGTCAAGACTACTACTCAGATCCCATATCCTACTGGTAAGAAAGCGATGAAATCCTTCCTTAGCAAGATTTTCTTTTGCAAAAGATCATTTTAGATTATGCACAAACTATGAAACCACTACAAGACATGATAAATAAGGATGGATTATATAAATCAAATAGAAAGAAGAAGAAGCATTCACAAAAATTAATTCATAGCTCAAGCTGCACCACTTTTTAGACCTAATTGTGAGAAGGATTTTATGCTTTATAATTTCGTCTTAGACTTGTTAGCATCCATTCTTACTCAAAGAGGTGATGAAGGGAATTAGTATCCAATTTCATTCATGAGTACAGGCTTGCAAGGAACAAAATTAAATAACTCTGATATGGATAAACAAGCCTATGCAATATATATGGCAGTGAAGCATTTCAGGCCATATATTCTCAAGAATAATGTCTTATTATTTGTTCCCGATATAGTAGTTAGATCATTGTTTGTTTAGCAATAATTGGGAGAATGAAAGGCTAAATAGACGAACTATTTGCATGAATATGACTCAGGATTCAAAGCATCTCATATAGTTAAAGGCCATGACCTTTGTAAGATTACCGCTAAAGCTACACATGCACATAAAGAAGATATTTTAGGTGGGAGTAGGAGATTGAGATCTATAATAATGATTCTGTTTCATCAACATTTTCATCATCATCCAAATACATGAGCATTAGGTAATATTTGGAAAAACAAACTCTACCTTCTCATTTGTCAATGAAACAAAACAGGGCCATTCGGCTAAAATCTTTATCATATCAATTGGTCCATGTTGTTTTTTGTAAACATCATAATTATGTTTTGATAAAATGTTTAAAGTCTCCAAATTTAGATAAAGTCTTGAAATAATTACACGATCAACCAGCAAGTGGAAACTATGTTGGAGATACTATAGTGCACAAGGTCATGTGAGTAGGATACTACTGGTCAACATTATTCAATGATTTCAACGCATATGGATGCAGGTTTTTGTATTGCCAAAAATGTGTTGGTTGAGAAAGAAGATCAACTACTCCACTATATCCTATCACAACTAAATAACCCTTTCAATAGTGGGGTTTGGATGTTATAAAAAAATCATTCCCCATTCGTCAAAGCAACATTAATATATCTTGATAGAAATGGATTATTCCACAAGGTGGGTTGAAGTAGTACCACTAAGGAAATTGAATGGTCAAGAAGTAAATTTTTTTCTTAATCAAAATATAATTACCAGGTTTGGTATCCCAACCTCATTTGTCTTTGATAATGCAACATATTTTTCATTGTTAAAATTATATGATTTTGCATTAGAAAATGGTATTTTATTGAAACATGCATCAAATTATTATCCTGAGGGTAATTTTTTAGCTAAATCCACAAATAAAAAATTGATCAATATTATAAAGAAAACAATGATGAGTGAGTAAATAAATTGGCAGAATTCTCTGATAAATTCTATTAGGACTGATCATGTTACCCTAAAACCTTCTCTGTGTACTCACCTTATTTCCTCATTTACGAAAAAGAAGCAATCTTACCACAAAATATCTACCTACTGACCTTGAAATTATCACAATAATCTTGAGGAAGACCTTTTCTAATTATTCATAATAGGATTGATACTCTCCTAAAAATAGAGGAAGTGTTAGAGTCGGTCTGGTCAGTCCTCCGTCAGATATCAAAACTCTTTATGCATTTCATGATTAGGTGTGCTGCTCCATTCTCTGAGTTGCATTCCGCTAGGGGCATACCATAATCTAATGGAGAAGGTCATTATAGTCATTCCCCCTCATGTCTGGCTCTTTCTGGCTTAGGTCTTTTGTCAATCATCATCAAGGTCCATGACAGTCAAGGTCTGGTCCTTTAAAGGACAAAGGTCATTTCAAGGTCTAGGTCTAGGAATTCATCAATTTGGTACTTGAACATGTCCAGTAAAGCCATGCAGGCCAGAGTGAGGCCCTTACATAGTTATGGTTCAGAAAGCTTCATCATCAGGTGGATAGACTCCGACTCTTCTTCAAAACTATGTTTTGAAGAAAAGTCAAAAAATGTCATTTATGACAAAATTTTCAAAAAGGTTGTCAAGTGATTTTTTCAGATGCAATCATGGTATCCGTGGCCAAATGTCCTGTTGTGCAATCCTTTCAAAGAATGCCAAAAATTTCATCATTCGAGCTAAAATTTCAAAGGGAAAGTGAAAATGAGTGTGTTTTAAAGTCAATGAAAAAGTGAAAAACTCAAACATTAGAAAAATGGGTTTTTGAAGAGGAAAATATTAAACCCATCCCTTCCAAGGATATATATACCAATTTTTGTCAAAAAAAAATGCATTGTGCCATTACAAGTCTTGGAGAAGTATTAGAGAGGCGTGAGTGTGCATTGGTGAGCGATTGAGTGAGTTGGAGGTGACCTCAGAGAGCGCAACACATATAACCAGAAGTGCGGCACACATAGAGGGCACGGCGCACATGCAGCCTGCCCACAATGTAAGTTTCTTGAGGGCGCGACACATACCCAAAGCGCGGCGCACTGGGCTTTGCATGCGGTGCATACAGTCAGAGGAGCAAATGAGGAGTTGGAAGCAGCTTGGAGGTGAAAACAAGGGTGCAGCGCACACAGGTAGGGCACGGCGCACACGCAGGGCGTGGCGCACACCAAGGGCGCGACACACAGACAGAGGTGCGAAACACAGAGATAAAGCACCCAAAACGTGCCAAAACTCCATCAATTTTTTTGTGAAGCCCCTCTAATTGCAAGATACTTCAAAGGCACCCAGCCTCCCATCATCATCAAAGGGGCTACCTTATCACAGTCCACATTGCAGTCATGTCATCATAGCATTCGTCTGATTAGGAGAGGGAGATACAGAGTCACTCATTCTCAGAAGTACAGGCTCCCAAGAGACACCACAAGAGTGGAAAACATGTCAGGGATGAACCCACTACCCTCACCGAGTTACAAGCATGCCCTCTTGCCATGACATGCTTCCAGCACCTATCATGTTTTGAATTTTGTCAAAGGGTGACAAATGTCAGACTTCATCATGAGTTGGCCTTTTTATTTGTGCTTCATCTACATGGAGGTCAGTCTACCCTGGCCGGGGTCACTTTCACATTGACACCTGAAGATATATCGGTGGCAACAGGTATACCAAATGTTCGGGAGTAGTGGCATAAGAAGAAGAAGGTGGAAAGGCAACACTATGAGCCTTACATCAAAACCAGATTCTTGAATGAGCTCACAAGAGTATTTCCCTTTAGATACTTGAAGAATGAGTATGCTCCGCTGATGAGATTGATCATGAGATACTTCAACTGTGAGGGGAGGTTCTCTCGACTGTATGCCTATCACATCTGCTTGCTCATGCACTTTACTAGGGTGAGGATGATGAACCTCCCATTTTTCATATGCAGGAGTATAAACAGGATGAACACCTTCATGTTGCATAAGACCCCTCAGTAGCAGCTTAACAATGTGTATCACTTCACTCTTATCCGGATGTTGGTTGATCATCAGTTGGGATTGCAGGGCATTGCTTGGGAGGACTTCATCTCCCGTGACTTTTTCAGCACACCACATGTACTATCTGAGCCCAAGCAAGAGTTGGGTGGTCCTTCTTATCAGCATGAGCACCATGAGACCAAGATCATGCAATTTTTGGTGACATATCAGAAGGGCAGTAGGAACTTATTTGCAGCATCAAAGCGAGTGTTATCTCCACCCGGGGTTTTGAAGGGGCCTCGCTTCTGCCATCGACTACATAGGTATTGGAAAAGGGCAAGGAGCCCGTGCATGATGAGGGGCCACTAGGTGTAGAGGAGACTGATTTCATCCTCATTCAGGATGAAGAGACAGAGGCAGAAAATGCCAAACTTAGGATGACCATTCAGGAGCAGGAAACGAAGATCAAAGACTTGATACTCAATTTCAAGAGGGATAGATGGGTCATAAAGTATCTGGAGTAGAGAAACAAACAGCTTGAGGACCAAAAAACAATCATGGAGCTGCAAAGCATCCGTGAAAATCGACAAGCTGCCCAACAGAGGAGGGTCGAGCTCACTACCTTGGAGCAAGAGATCAACAACGACCGTGAGTCTTGGTTAGATCGGGTCAACCTACACTTGGAGAAGCTGCTAGAGAAGGAAAATAGGTACAAGACCATATTGAGGAGGATGGCTTGTCATTATAGGGCACGGAACATGAGCGCAAAGGCCCGAATAAGAAGCTTGAAGACTAAATTGAGCAAAGCAGCAAAGGAAGCAAAAGAGGCAAAAGAGCAAGATCAGCTTCGAATCATAGTTGAAGCTTCCTTGGCACAACATAGTACTTGATAGAGGACTTCCAGCCCAAATTTCAAGGAATTTGGGGAAATTTTGGTGACATGACAAATTTTTGGCACAAAGATAGGTTTTTTCTCTATACGCGTCGCGCCACCGGCGCGACGCATAGGATTGGGAGCTCCAAATGAGAAATGCTTTGCATTTTTGGATTCAGCATGCAAAATCATGACTACTAGCACATGGCACAAGAAATTTGGAGAAGATCTTGGCCACCAAAGGGGCAAAAACACTCAAAAATGGCCTCACTGCCCCTATTTTGACACACAGGAAGTAGTCTTGGGAGAATGAAGATTTGGAGGAGAAAATGAGCTCCAAATTTAAAAATTCCACTGGGGTTGGAAAGTAGACAGGAAAAGCTTTCCAATTAGTACACTTTGATACATTCTAGACTCTAGAAAGTGCCTCAAAACTAGCCTCAAAGTGGCACGATGCATACAGGAAAGGAGCGCAACACATATAGGAAAAAGGGCCAGAATGCCTCTATTTTGCGAAACTCCGCTTCCCGACTTTTTTGAAGTGGCCCACTCATATGTACTTCACTTTTTCAGCACCTAAGGTGGTTTTATAAGTATTTCCACTCCAGATGGTAAGTTATCCAAGTGGCGAAGGAAGGAAAAGGGCCACCCAAGCCATTTGTCATGTTTGTGGCACTACACATGTAGCTGTTGTTTGGCTCTCCACCTTCATTTTGTAATGATTTGAGTAACTCCCTAACCCTTGGCTGTTCTATCTCTTCATGGAAAATTCTATATATTGTATGCAAACCATTTATGAAGGGTTGGTTGGCTTGTAACTTCTGGGAGACAGTGGGAAAGAAGCTCTGTTTCTACATTGTATATTTTTTACAGAGGATTAATGAAAGGCAGTGACTCTGTTTCATGAGATTCATGTGGTTGCGAGTGTAGAAAATTTGTCTCTTATGTTTCATATGTATCTTGTTATGTTTCATAGCTCATTTCATATTCATTTCCATTGAAATTTTCTAAGTTAGCTAAGGTAGAATTCAATTTTATTGCTCTGCCTGTGGGAAAATTTCATGTTCAGTGTTCATTCTTCTGTTGAAAAGAATTCATGTTGTCCATGCCCTTTTCACCCTCTTAAATCAATCTCTCTATTCCACACTATCTTAAAATTAAATTGCTAGGCTTTCCGCCTACCTTGCCTCACGAAATAATCCGTGCCTTTATATTAAGTTCTCTGTTCATTGAGGTCCAGTGGTCCCATAACATCCCAAAAACACAGTCATTCATAAAAATCATTTCCTTTATCCATTTTCACTTACTAGCCTAAGATAAATAGTTCACTGAAAGTCACCTCAGGCCTTTTCATTCATCTATCTACTGAGTGTGACTCGGAGAGAGCCCTCTGATGTTCTGGTAGGGCTAGCTACCAGATTGAGCGTGGTTTGTGGTTACCCTGAATTTTTCCTTCCTTTAGCCTAAGGTGGATTTAGGTGCTAACATAGT